>JAMPIV010018379.1:0-296687 GCA_024509875.1 Oreohelix idahoensis | reverse complement strand
GGCTAGAAGTTCGACGGTCTTCTCAGGAGAAGAAGAGTCGGCAGAGCCAGAAAAGAAGTGGAGTGGTGACACGGGTCACTGGTGCAGAAGTCAGTTTTGTACCCAAGAGAGAGCAGGGAGCTGGAAGCACAGACTTCTTCAGCAAGAACAGATGTTCTTACCAAAATTCGGAGCTAGTTACGCTCATGTTAAGCACACACTGATCCTAGGTGCAGGGCCTAAAAAGTGTCGTGAATTTCGGGCATAATAATCCCGACAGCCTTGAGCCCACGAGCGGGGTATCCGGGCTACTGCAAAGTAAAAATTCGTCTATTTGGGAGCAGCAATAGACCACGTCTCGAGTTTAGTTTACCAAGCAAGTCAGCAGCTACAACAGGCGGAGAAGAGGGGAAAGGGTTAACATCCCTCTTTACTGCACCAGATAGATAGAGAGAAGGAGAGTAGTGGAGGAGTCGCTTTTTCTGTAGGAACTAGGAGTGTCAGACAGACACTGAACATAACATTAGAACTCAGCCAGTCATCTGTAAGTTGTGTCGGAGAGGATAGAAGGGTTCTGGTCGTGGACTTTGTGTTAGTCAGAGAATATTTAGCCTATAGTGGAGCAGCGGTGTAGGCACGTCATTTGTGTAGAAACACGTCTGCAGACAGACGGACAGTAGGAGTTAGGGTGTGTTTACATGATATCAGGTTGATTAGGAGAAAGACGGATCTGGTGTTAGAGATCCTCCTTCACATGTTATGTATTACTTACCTTTCTTCCTTACAGGTTGAGGGGAGGGCGACTGTGGGGTTATCATACCTAATCACTTGAAATTAATGGTTATGTTCTTTTCCAGGTGTGTGAACACACATGTTAAATTCTATTTTGTAGCATGTTATATGAATTTTTTTGTGGTGTAAATAAAATCCATTGTAAATTTCCGGCTGGATCAGTCACTTTATTCAACATACATGTTGTCTGTAAGTGGTGTCTGTGGTGTTAAGTAATTAAACCTTATCCCAGTCTTGGTAGCTAGAGGTAGTGAGGTTATCGCAAAACATTACGTCACCTAGTGGCAAGGGAGAGTCAATTTAGGTTCTCGACCCTTGACGCCAATAGCCTCATCTCCCACAGTCACTGTCATTTTTCTTCTGAAAATCTATTTTCTTAGTCTTTCTTTCCACTAGGGTCTAGTCTATTTAGGTAGACAGCCTCTAGTCTTAAATCCACTTCGTGACATGCGCCAGCTCTGGTTCATGTTTTGCATCTCTGCATTCACGGATCTCTGCCGGGTAGTTTTTGGTCGCCCTCTCGTTTGCTTTCCTTCTGGAGTCCATACCATTGCAGATCTGGTAATGGTGTCAGGGTCTCTTCTGCCAACCCCGTTCCATCGTCTACCCGCTATGATGGTGCGCATGTCTTCTTGGTGGCTCCAAGTTAGCAGTTCTTGGTTGGTGATGGTGTTTGTTCAGAACATTCGCTGAATTTTCCTTAGACAGATTTTGTGGAAAGAGGACAGTCTAGACATTTTCTTGCCTGTTACTGCCCATCATTCTGCACCGTACAGAAGTACAGAAATTACGCAGCTCTCATATATTTTTAATTTAGTGTTTGTACTGTACCTGGAAGATTTATACATACTGTTTAGGTTGGCGAAGGCTATTCTGGCTTTATTCATTCGGTTGCTGACGTCTTTGCTTGTGTGGCAGTGTTTACTATTAATTGAGGGATGATGCCTTATGACGTCATCGTCAGGGTGCGTAAAAATCTCGATCCTCCGTGTAGGAAATGGTTGTTTACAAATAGCGACGGTTGTTGCTAGCAGACGCGAGGGGGTAAATAATCGATATCAAAAACGTAATTTTCCATGCGTTGTAGCAACGGATATGACGAAAAGAAAGGACAAAAAACTATAAACAAAAAGAGTCTTCCATGGTCCATCGTCCGGCCTAGAGGCCACAGTCTGTCCACACCCTGTAGAAAGTGTATTCAGCGGTAAAATTAATTGGCGGAGATGCAACGCAGTTCGATATACACGAAGTGATCACGCTCTGTTAATCGACAGAATTATCTGCTGAACTCAACATGAAACCCTTCAAAAGAGGGAATGTGAATATTTTTGGTTTTGCTCCGTTATGATGAGACTGTGCACGACTATAGTATTAGTTGACATATTGGTAGTATAAGCTCCTACGTTAGGATCCCGTTATCAAGATTCTCGAAGAGAGGTAAGCCAGTTAAAACCCTAAACCGGGCGGAGTAGTGCACTAACTATGAATAAGCTCCGGATAGAGTTGTCATCGGGACAGACATTTAAGACTCTAGACATTTTCGTAAAAACTGCAATTTCGCACCTCGACCCCTGATAAAGCAAGGTAATATCGTTTTAATCGGCGGAAAGAAGTCCATGAGAAAGTTCCACTATGTATAACTCTAGTATTTGAACCACGTTGAACTTTTGTACGAAAATAATGTTATTATATTACGTCATCGCTTTGAATAACCAATAACCTGAAGAAGAACCATGAAGAGGCACATGAACAGATAAAAACCCAGAGAGAAGAAAAATGATACAAACGACTTCTTTACTCAATGACTTCAGAGTTGTTTTGAATTTCATTCCTGAGACGCAGTTGATGTTTATTTTACGTTTCAATTCACCCACGTTTTGATGTTGCCACATGAATTCCACGTACTACCACTATCAACAAATAATTAGTCATCTGATACTTTAAACATTCAACACGTCAACAAATAAAGAAATTGAAAATTAACAAGTTGTAGAGTTCCAGTGAGGTTTACCTGCACGGATGATAAACGATGATAACCGAAGTACTAACAAGATGAACTTACACCATACGAATCACGCAGCTCTGAACTTAGCGAAACAGCCAGTTCAGTAGGAGGATAAAGAAATTCTCTGTAGCAGCCAGAGTTAATTAAACCCATCGTATAGCAGAATGCGCCTAAGACTTGGCCGCTGCTACACTTGTTCCACCACCTAGTGTTACCATGCTTCCTAAGTATGTAAATATGGTGTATTCTATTGCACAAATAAAAGCCGATGGCCAGTTAACACTTAATTAAGAGTTTTCGATATACAAGTAAAGTACTTGGACCAATTTTATTTGCATTAAAATGAGACGAGTCGAAGAAAAAAAAAGGCATACCCAAAGAAATGAGGTAAAATTAAGATTACTGTTATAAATGTTAGAATTTCTTTCTATCTTAAAAATAGATTCGTTATAGACAACGTCATTGTAGATATTACAGTGTGCTAGATTTTTCAGTAAGCCAAGACAGTCAGTTTTTGGTTTTGTGCGTTTATTTTATTTGGGTATAGGGCGTAAAAAGATTGTTTTTTCTTCGGATGAAATTCTGAAAAGGTCGTTAGTTTGCGCTTAAGAGAATGGCTGTAGAACAAATATGTAAACAAACATGGACATTCAGTCCAGTTTCGTGAAATGTAACCGTTATTTATAATGCGTGCAAATTCACGTCCACGTGGGAACATACGACAGTCAGGCGCCAGGGTTGGTTATTTCTGGCGTACGCTAATTTAATGGCCTAGTGGCGTGGAATCACGCCCTGAATTACATATGTGCAATTTACGTTTGTAGTTTTCCTATTTTCTTTTACATTGTTAATACGGCGCTTATAGATGAGTTCGAATAATTTAAATTCGATTTAGAAGCGATACAATCAATCAATACCCTTTAGCTCCCCAAGGAGCATAGGCCATCAACAAACACATGCCAAGTCTTCCTGTCCTGTGCCATCCGCTCAAGTTCTTTCCATGTTTTCCTCATCATTTTCACTTCTGTATCCAGTTCTATTCTCTATGTGTTTTTTGGTCTACCACTGCCTCTCTTTCCCTGTGGATTCCAGAACAAGGACTGCCTTATAATGCTATCAACAGGTTTCCTCAATGTGTGTCCTATCCATCACCAGCATCTTCTTCTCAACTCTTGTTCCACTGGCACTTGTCTGGTTCTTGTCATCAATTCCACATTTGTGACTTTGTCATACCATTTCAGTTCTTCTGTTCTACGCAAGCACCCGTTTATAGAAGCGATACAACTGTATGTTATTCCAAATGTTCACAAGGGGATGTAACGTGCATAGTAGTGGATGTCTGTGAGTCTGAGTGCGATAAAATGATGCGTATGAAATATTATAATATCAATTGAACAAATAAATTATCAAGCTGGTAAGACAAACAACAAAACTGCTGCCTAAGGCGATTAGAGGGAAAAAAGGGGAAGGGGATGGAGGAACTTGAAGAATAGATTAGTAAAGGTCTTACAATACTTCATTAGGTGTGGTGAAATCAGACAAGAAGAAGGTAAAGTGCGCGTGCGCTTGTCAGGGTGGCCTGACAACTTTGTTTGAGTGCATCTCTCATTGGGTATTATATTTTTCAACATGCGTCCTAATATAATTGAAAGATTTCGTGGCTAGATTGAACGGATCCTGCCTTGCCAAAACGAGGGAAAACTCCGAATTAAAACAAAAAGGTGCATCTGAAATCCAGAGAACGGGAGTGTATTATTTACAGCAAATTGACTGTATACCGGTAGTGAAGTATGTATATGTAGAGTAGAAGTTGCTTGGACTGTCTAAAATACTTCTCTACTTGAACACAACTTCTCTTTATCAGACGTGCTGTCAAAGATTGGCATTTTGCGACCAGAATCAGAAGGACAGCATATAATAATTATTTTAACCCATTATTTGCAACTGTTTCAATGTCTATAACTGCGTCTTTTTCCTACTTTTGAGAAATGTTCAGCGAAACCGTGAAGAATAGTGTCACGTTATTTGTTAGTACGATTACTGCAAGTACCAAAACATTTAAGAGTCGAAACGGCCTAATTGACTGATCTAAAATCATGTACCATAATGTCAGACCCGAGCATCTAATGGCAGCGCAGCTGAGAGAGCTCCCTTCTTGACGCCAAGTTCACAGGTTCGGAACCTAGAGGCGTCGCACTCCAGTCTAGTCAGCTGTAAATGAGTGCCTGGCCTAGGCTTTTGAGTTAGCAAAGGCCAAATCAGCAAGAAAAAGAACCTGTCACTTCACCCAATAAAGCTGAGACTTACTATAGTGAAACATTCTTCTTCTACGGTAGTTTACGTTTTCGGACTACTTTACCATAACCGCCATTATGGGACTACTTTCCTATATTCGCCATTGTGGGACTACTTTACTATAACCGTCACTGTGGCACTACTTTACCATAACCGTCATTGTGGGACTACTTTACCATAACTGGCATTGTGGGATTACTTTACCATAACCGCTATTGTTAGCCTACTTTACCATAACCGCCTTTGTGGGACCACTTTGCCTTAACCACCATTGTGGGACTACTTTACCTTAACCACCTTTGTGGGATTACATTAACTTAACCACCATTGTGGGACTACTTTACCTTAACCACCATTGTATAACTATTTTACCTTAACCGCCATTGTGGGATTACTTTACCTTAACCGCCATTGTGGGATTACTTTACTTTCATAGCCATTGTGGGACTACTTTACATTAACCACCATTGTAGCACTACTTAACATTAACCGCCATTGTGGGACTACTTTACATTAACTGCCTTTGTGGGACTACGTTACATTAACTGCCATTGTGGGACTACTTTACATTAACCACCATTGTAGCACTACTTAACATTAACCGCCATTGTGGAACTTTTACATTAACTGCCACTGTGGGACTACTTTACATTAACTGCCATTGTGGGACTACTTTTTATTAACTACTATTGTGTGACTACTTTACCTTAACCACCATTATAGGACTACTTTACATTAACCAACATTGTAGCACTACTTAACATTAACCTCCATTGTGGGACTACTTTACATTAACTGCCATTGTGGGACTTCTTTACATTAACCACCATTGTAGCACTACTTAACATTAACCGCCATTGTTGGACTACTTTACATTAACTGTCATTGTGGGACTACATTACATTAACCACCATTGTAGCACTACTTAACATTAACCGCCATTATAGGACTACTTTACATTAACTGCCTTTGTTGGACTACTTTACATTAACTGCCATTGTGGGACTACTTTACATTAACTGCCATTGTGGGACTACTTTACATTAACTGCCATTGTGGGACTACTTTACCATAACCGCCATTGTTGGACTACTTTATATTAACTGCCATTGTGGGAATACTTTACCATAACCGCCATTGTGGGACTACTTTACATTAACCACCATTGTAGCACTACTTAACATTAACCGCCACTGTAGCACTACTTAACGTTAACCGCCATTGTGGGACTACTTTACAATAACCGCCATTGTGGGACTATTTTACTAAGCCCGTCATACCTTTAATATCAGAGTGTAACATAAGAACATAATTTTTTTTTTAAATTGCACCACTAGAGATCTGTACATTCAGTTCGACTACCAAACAGCCATACCATTCGAGAAGCGAAATGGCAAATGAGAATACCTCAACATTCTTTAGCCGGTGCCTTCTAAAAGTTTTCACTTCGCATTGTGGCTTTTTCATATGTGCCTGACAGTCAGGCAGTAAACTATAAGCCGTTTGCACCAGTTCACCCCCCCCCCCCCCACCCCCCCCCCCCCCATATATCATTCTCTCTTATCTTCCCCCCCCCCCCCCCCCCCCCTTCCCTCCAACCTAGACATTTTACTGATTTGACAGCCACATAATATGAATGTTCTGATTTCTTCTTACAATGTCATCATTTTAATCAGACTGCGATCTTCGTTCATATTAGGTATTCACAATGTTGTAAAGAAGTCTACCGCCGGGTTCGGACATTTATTAACATTTTCTCCTCGCGTCATCGGTACACAAAAAATAAAATAACAAAAACGCGTACGCGGCCATAAGTATCGTAACATGGTCTCCTTAAGCGCGAAGAACTTCTGCTTCAGTGAGTCCAAATTGGATCTGGGTCAAAGTATTGAACGCGACTAAACCGGAAATTCTAGTTAACTGAAGTCAATGTAACCGGATTTCTTGAACAAAGACAAAGAATGAGATGAGCCGATACTTTTGAAATTGTTTGTGGTTGCAGTAGTCTTATTTTGTCTATGTCTCTTCAGAGACCACCTGGATTACACAGAGCAAATGAGACATACACTACGGACATCTACAGCAAAGCTGATTGAATTCCACCTTTTCGTGGACAAGTTCTTTAGAGACGCAAATAGCCTCAAACTGATACTGTTTTCTTTGAAAACATTCAAGTAGACGACTGAGAGTGTACCAAGAAGAAGTATTCCCCCTAGAGACTAAAAAGAAAGAGATGTAGGATAGACTAAAGAATACATAGAAATAAACTATGGAAGAATAAGCATTGGTATTATACGTTGTAGAAACATAGTGAGAACGGAAGTGACTCATAATTGTCGCCAACAACCGTGTTATATGCGCAGAGCTAAAAGTGTTGACTAAAAGGTGAGTCCACTGAATATGAATGTCATGGCCACGTTTTCTTGCCGGTTTGGTGTCTCAGTAGTAGAGTATCGTTTCATATGAAAATATTTGTTCTCAGTATCATTCCTGTTCCAGAGAACCTTTAGTTAGGCTCTTTTTCTTGTCATTATCTTTGCTGATATTGTTGTTCTCCCAGTAATCTTACATCTAGTCTGAGGCACTCCCAGTTTCTAACCAAATACTGAAGCACCCACAACTGAGGTAACTAGTATTGTCACTTTAGCATTGCCTTATAAAAAACTGTGTTGAAAGACAGTCTTGTCTCCTTGTCTGCAATTGTTGGTTTAGTTGTATTTAACGAAACATCTTCATTGCACACGGACAACTCCATCAGTGCTCTGACCTCCTATCATAGATCATACAAGCAGGATCTCAGCACTGTGCACGAACTCCGTAGCACCGTTTAGTATCCCAATGTGTGTTCAGGAATCACACATTCAATAAATATTTTTGTGGTGGGAGGTTTTCTAATTTTTAAATTTTGCCAGGGCAGCGGCTGTATAGCTTACTCTTTACGATTTCCAACTGCAGAGGGATTTTTAACGTGCGCAATATGCACGCGGGACTTCCTAATTGGAGATACAAATAGCCTCAGGCTGACCACTGCTTTGTGTTTTTTTTTATTGGAGATACAAATAGCCTCAGGCTGACCACTGCTTTGTGTTTTTTTTTTCCTTTATCCGAGAAAGCGTTGTACCCGATCTCACTACCCAGGAGATCAGGGGGAGTATGATATCATTAGGAACCAAAGATTCTGAAAAAAAATTTCCATCAGTTATATTCCCTGTCTCCTTGTCAAAATCATTTCCTGTCCCCTTTCAGCATGAATACGTTTCTCAATCAATCCACGATGCTTTGAAACTTTAAGGTAATTATCTGATTAAAGCAGGCTTTCTGTCTTTAAATCCAGCATTTAGAGTACATGCTTAAAAGTAAACTTAAAAAGGAGCTATTTGTGTGTTCAGTTTTAATTGTCATTTTAGTTACATGTTTACCTGCCAACTCGTGTTATCTTTTCTTCTTGTTCTTGTTCTCCTTCTTCTCCTCCTTCTCCTCATCCCCTTCTCCTCCTTCTCCTCATCCCCTTCTCCTCCTTCTCCTCATCCCCTACTCCTCCTTCTCCTCATCCCCTTCTCCTCCGTATCCTTCGTATCCTCCTCCTCCTTCTTCTCCTCCTTCTCCTTCTTCTTCATTATCATCATCATCATCACCATTATATTCATCATATTCTTCTTCTTCTACTACATTATTTGGTTCAAATGTACGTACTCTCGACTCTAAGATCGTGGAAATAATCATAAGTTGAAAGCCCTTTTGAACGGCATGCGAGAGGTTGTTACATGACCACATAAAATGCGTTCAAGCCCCCACAACGTTCCACTTTTCGTGGTGTTTTTCTTGTATTTGTAAATGGTTTTTCACTTTTAAATTTAACTCAGTTATTATTATTTCACATGTTGAGCAGTTTTTCTGTCCGAGAAGATAAGTGAAAACGGTAGCGGTCCCTTGACATTTGACCAAACATAGTTCAGAGAACAGTTTCCCCAGCGCTACATTTAAACAAACATTCTTGTATTTGAATATCACATGTGTTAGCAGTGTTAAAGGTCCTTTTCCTAATATAATTCGTAGATACATTATTTTTCCTATGATGTATCGTAGACACATCGTATGATGGCATAGTGTCACACTGATGTACCTGATGCTGGCCCGTTCAGTTTCGTCAACATTTTTAGCAGCTTCCACCCGGCTATTCGGTTAACTTCGTGTAATTCTACGATGTCTGTCTGCTTTCTTGAGATTACTGTCACCATGGCGTCTGTCGTGCTGAAAACTTCAGTCTACCCCAAATCCACCGATGTTCATATTTACTTTTTTTATAACTTCTCTCGCCACCGTAAAGAGTAGGTCAGGCGGTTGCTGCCCTGATAAAATTTAAAAATTAGAAAATTTACCCACCGAAAAAAACAATATTTATAGAATGTGTGATTCCTGTATATAAACATTGGGATCCTCGCCGGAGTTACGGAGTTCGTGCACTGTGCTGAGATCCTCCTTGTGTGATCTAAGGAAGGAGATCGGAGCTCTGATGGAGTACGTCTTCTTCTTTGATCCATAACCGCTCACCGCCAAAGCAGTCAGTGGCCGTGATGCCTAGTGGCGTCTTGTAGGGCAGCAACAAATTGACTCCACTTCGCTCGATCGGTGGCCATTTTTCGTACAGTGCCCCAACTCTGGTTCATTCTTTGTATCTCGGCTTCCACAGTTCTCCGCCAAGTTGTTTTTGGTCGTCCTCTCTTTCGCTTTCCCTCGGGGGTCCACAGCATAGCTGTTCTTGTGATGGTATCAGGGTCCCTTCTGAGGACGTGGCCAACCCAACTCCAACGTCTGCCAGCTATGATGGTGTCCATGTCCTCCTGGTTACTCAGAATAAGTAGTTCTTGGTTGCTGATGGTGTTTGGCCAAAAGATTCGGAGAATTTTCCTTAGGCAGATTGTGTGGAAGGAGGACAGTTTCGACATTTCCTTCTCTGTTACTCTCCAACATTCCGCACCATAGAGAAGCACAGAAAGTACACAGCTCTCATACAGTCTTAATTTGGTGTTTGTGCTGTACTGGGAAGACTTCCAAATGTTGTTGAGACTAGCAAATGCTGTTTTCTCTTTATTCATTCTGTTGTTAATGTCCTTGCTTGTTCCGCCGTCAGGTGTTTCTATGTATCCTAAATAAGGAAATGTGTCTGTCTGTTCTAACTTCTGGTTCCTTACTGTTATAGGCTCCGGATTGCCCACATTTAGTGTCATGACCTCTGTCTTCTTCAGATTGATGTTCAGGCCAACCTGCTGGCCATACTTATTCAGTCTTTCGGTTTTATCTTGAATGTGTTGATGTGAATGCGGGAGTAGTGCAATGTCATCTGCACTGATGGAGTTGTTCGTGTGCAATGAAACCAAACCAAACCAAATCTCTCACCATCAGCATGTCGCAACTTCGTGCTATTCTCCCAACTTCTCTGTTTCCGTCTGTCATTCCAAGACGACAGTGACTTTCACAGCCGAGTGCACACATTGAAAGACTTCTTCCGCAGTAGAATATAGCCTGCTCATGCGCTGATCTCTGCTCTACAGCGCGTTCTCCCGATCTCCTCACATGATGTTTTCAACGTCAAAATAAAACTAGATCTGACAGAGTCTAGTTAATCGTAACCTACCATCATTCTAATGCTGCATTTAGGAAGATTCTTCTCCGCCATCTGCTCTTGTTTAGTCTAGTTCAGAAACCTCGGAAGTTTTCAAGAATGCACGTATGGTCGCTTACAGATGCAGCAAAATCTTCTGGTTCGCAGCCTTCTTAACATGAACAATGGTAGCCAATTTTGCACCAGAACTTGCAATCAGGCATAGTACCTTAACCATAGATAATACTGACGCACGAAAATATAAATGCCAATATTAACATCGTATTGCAGACTTATCATGTAAAAAAAAATAGCCACATAACCACTGCTGCAAGAGCTTGTGAAAGTTTGGTGCAGGCTTTCTGAAAAAAAAGGGGGGGGGGGTACATGCTCCATGCTCTGTAAGGAGCGCAAAAGAAATTGATGATAATGGTCATGATTAACATCGGATGATAGTGAAGAACAAAAATATACATAAAATAAGAGAAAAATGTATAATATTAAAACAAGAAAGAACGATGTAATCAATGACAAATAAATGCTTGAGAAATAAAATAAAAAATAATCATGCAGATGCAGCATGTTTACACAGAATTACATGTATTTTCAAAATTCACAGATCGTTGACAAAAGAAACAAACGACCGCAAAGCTAGTTGATGCTGTGAACACAGCTTGTGCTATCATTAGGTCAACTATGCAGCCACCTAGGGCGCAGACCTCGGAGGGGCGCAGTACTGACCTTTGAGGGGCACACTTTTATACATCCAATGTAATAAATGCAACTAACAATTTATATTTTTTTATTTTAAGATAAATACTGTAACAGTGCTATGAAATTCAATTAATTATGATATCTTTTGAAAAAGTCAATAGTTTTTTTTTACTTTATCCTTTTTATATGTTGTTTTCTTTTTCGTTTTCAGATCCCAACTAACATAATTACCGATGTATGTTTCGTCGGTCGGTCACACTCAAAATAGTAGCTCGCGCCAGAAAAAAAAGTGCGCAACGCACGGTGTGCAACTTGCGCGGCGTGATTGTTATTTAAAACAAATACTTTGGTTTTTTTTTTTATATATTTTTTTATTCTTTCACGAAATTAGTAGCGCTCGACAAAGGAAAAGTGCGTAAACATTGGTGTGCATGAGCCCTCACCCGATGTACAAATCATGAAAACTTGAAAGTTTTTGTTAAAACCACTTATTATCAGGAAACACTTTTTGAAAACAATCCCCGCACTTTCACACGAAATTTTGTCATCAGAGAACTTTTAAATTGAATCTAAAATGACATAATTTTCGCCGTGTGTACGTTGGTCACAGCTGAGGAATGCAACCGTGTTGAAAATTTGTATTGTTTCCATTATTTATACTCTCCCGAAAATAGTTACAATCAACAAAGAAAAGCGTTCAAATGACGGTGTTCATGAACAGTTTGATTACACTGTATAATGGAAAGAAACCAGAAACACTCTAAGAATGTACTTCTATCTGCTCATCTGGGAACGAAAACAGTACACTATAATTAAAAACCCGTCAAGTTTGACGGGTTATTGCTAGTTTAGTAATATTTTTGGCTAGGAAAAAAATCTCTTATTCTTCTTAGTTGGCATTATGTAATGTTTACCCCTAAAGGCGTTACATCATGTCATCAGCGAGTCCTGGACATAAACCCACGTGCCTTTTTGGTGACCTGCAATGTACACTCTTTTAACTGGGTATCAATGATGCCGCTAAGTGTTGTCTGGAAGCAACTACTGTAGTTTCTTCAGTTTGGTTCAAAAGATCCATAATTATCTCTGCATCCACTCAACGTTGGCAAATTCTAGCTAGCCATGCGTCAGGCTTAGATATAATTAGTTAAGCCATTGAGAGTAACAAGATGGGAGAGTAGGATCGATGTTTTGAAACCACTGAGATATCAACTCGGTAATACATATGATGCTGTAAATAGAGATCTTTGATGACACAAGCCTAAACGGTTCATCTGGAAAAACTTCCCGAATTGAAGCTAAGACCCTTTGCTGATGCAATTTGTAAGTTCAAGTTTGTGGTATTCCTTGTTAAATGATGCAATCTCTTTTTTGAAGTTAATCTTACAAGCAAGCTGCTACTAAATAAACAAGCTGATTTAAATTCAGTTGAAAGAGCCCCCAAGAATTATCTTTTAAGCTCCAGGTGTGATGAGGGTTTTCAACATATTTTGATAGATGCTGCTGAGATAGCAAAAGAGCTAGAGATAGTACCAAACTTTGAAACAGAACTAGTTACAAAAAAAAGAGAAAGAAACGGAAGTTTGAGCATGAGGCCCATGAAGAGACACCTCAAGAACCAAAACAGAGATTCTAAGGTATCTACTATGCTGTCTTAGACATGGCCGAACATTGTGCTGAAGAGAGATTCCAATAACTAAAAAAACGTGAAGGAAACAAGAATATCGATGCCGAAGATCTTTGCCGTGAATATATAGCAATAGCTCGAAGACTTCCAAAGTCTATGCAGGCACAAGGAGTACTTCTATTCATACTACAACAACAACTCCTGGATAATGAGCCTAATGTTTCTGTTGCTGATTCCGTACGTAATTATTTTCAGCTCTGGACGGAATTATTTTTAAGCCCCAAAAATTTACACATACATAATTTACGTTTACTGACAATGTGTGTCTAATCATGAGTTAAGTATAACATATTATATATCAAATTAAAGTACATTGGATGAACAATATAAATCCATATGTCTTTCTAGCTAATTTTATGTTATGTTTATGTTATAGCAGATATTATGTACACGGAAAAAAGATAACTTAAAATTTTGAACAAAAATTTTCGACTTACGTAAGGCTTGTAACATAAATTGTTATCACAATACAGTTTCACTGCTCTCTTTGTGCAGGTAATCCATTTAGAAACACAGAAAAAGTAAGAAAGTTATGGTTGATCACACAATTTGTTCACTGTTCACATATTAGTAACATATCCTGTGTGTTTTTCGGCCATTATGGCGATACGACAAAACACGATTAAAGATGAAGATAAATGTGAAAAAATCCGTTCAAACGCAAATAAAAGACGTTGAAGTTTGTTGAAATTTACCCAGTTTTGTGTTTAATTCCGTTCGAGATAAATTCCGGGCAGTATAAAATATCAGAATAGAAAACTGGGCAAAAATCCGTTCAAACGCAAATAAAAGACGTTGAAGTTTGTTGAAATTTACCCAGTTTTGTGTTTAATTCCGTTCGAGATAAATTCCGGGCAGTATAAAATATCAGAATAGAAAGAAACAATGAAATAAATCAGCGTCTTTTAAAAGATCTTACGTCTACAGCGTTCGGCCTTTGCGTCTATTATTAGGTCTTGCGTACGGAATCAGTTAAAGGATCATTGTTACACGTCCAGTGCCAGTGGCAAACGGTGAACACAGTTTCTCAAACCTCAAACTTAAAGAAAAAACGTTCATGCGCTAAACAATAATGCAAAGCAATCTACTTAGCTTGGCAACCATATCAACTGAACATGCCTGTTGCGTGAGAAATTATCGCAACATCGTTTTATTACAATATATATTTTGTAACGCAAGGGCAACAACTGCTTGAAATTTATAGTCACTTTTCTCGGTAAGCAGTTGTCTCCTCGCGTTGGTATTGAATGCAGTTAAGTTTGCTATGCTAGGCCGTTTTCTCAGAAAAACGGTTGGCAACCTGTTGGGTTATCCTTTTAAGGTAATCATTCTTACGCTGGTTCGTAGTAAAGGTCCTTGCGTCTTAAGTTCTGAGCTGTGGTCATTTTGCGCTGGACTGCGCATGACTGGTCTTGTTTCTTGGTCGATCGATTTCCGCCCACCAGTGAGTGAGCGATTGTGAATAGCTAGAAAGATGCCTCGCTGAGAGGGGATCTCCGCTATTTTTTTTGTTCTGTCAGGAATGTGAAGTCCTCTTAATGGATATTTCGTTTATTCGAGATAATACCTCTAGTGTATTTCCACATGCCGGGAGGCGTAATATTTCTGTGTATTTCCTGAAGGCAAGGTAAATTAACTTTTCATTAACTCTATCGATTTTTGGTCGTGAGCGATTTTTGATTCATAGCCTGTCTTCGAAAGGCGTCGTCACGAGATGTTTTCCCAGCTCACATGTCGCTGTATTGTACTGCATCGGTTGATGCATGTCCCAAGGACCATTACTTGCTACTTTGTTACATGAACTAGGTTTGGAAAACCTTTGTTATCTAGAGGATATTTTTGAGGACATTATTTATACTTCGGCAGACGTGCCTGTCTTGCTGAAGTCAGATTAAGGAGAGTGAACTGATCTCATACATCTGGTTATCTTCTGGCTAAGATAGAAAGGGATGGAGAATTTTCCCGACTACATTACAGCCTTATAATGTATTGACATGCCTGTGAATCACCTTTATTATGATGCTGTCTACCGTCCATTGCTATACTGACATTGTTGCTGTGATAATGACTGTCTGATGTACCTACATATTCGCGTATACATTTTGTCACTGTGGCGTCCACAATAAATGATACAGAAAAACGTCACTAGCTGTTACAAGCATCATTGACTTTATACGTCGTGAGTTAACTGACGTCTTTGTATGGATTGCCCTGTTTTTGTATGATCATTGTTTGACTGTACATCATCTACACACTTCACAAAACCAGACCACGGGCACCATCACTCACCTCATGGTGCACGCGTCATTTGGCGGCCAATTACTCAATCATAATATAAATTGGGCGTCATCATTTGGTGGCCATAATCTGGTTTGATCTGGTACCAGCAAACTCGGGGTCCCTTACCCACTTCATTTTCAACAAGAATTCATCAGCATCCTTCAAGAAATTAACATTCTTCAAGACAGTCAACATCTTCAAAATTTTCAAAGTACTCGGCGTTCCCCGGTAAATGTCAAAATTGCAATTTTTGACTGAAACAGAAATTTGACAGTACCCGGCGTTGTTACATGTTGCCGGATAACTCGGACTGCTGTTATCTTTTACGCAAGTCAAGCAAGTTGCTGCTGTCAAGGTTCCAGTGCTGTCGTTTTTTGTGAAGGTCAAGTGCCGGTTGAAACGGGTTGTTTTCTGAAGAAGGCCAAGTACCGATTTCCATCAATTTACTATTGGATTAGAGGGTCAAGTGCCGAAACAACTCAACATACAGTATTTCAGAAGCTCTAGTACCATCGTGTTAGCAGTGGAAGCAGTTCAGATGTGCCATCATCGTTGGAGCTTCGCTCTTTAGGACGTTGATTGACATCCGTTTTTTCTGCTGTTCTACGATTGGAAGCCTATAAGTTAAGTGGCCTGTTTGTATGTAAACTGTGCCCTTATACTTCTGCTGAGTCTTCTGTGTATCATCTCATTCTATTGTTATATGTTATTCGTATATTTATATGTTTATATTTCAGCGGGTTCTCGGTTGGGTGGTGTCTCCCTTAGATCATGCCACGTCATAGAGGTCGTCTATTGTGAGCGTTTTCTGTAGGGTGAGCAAATTTCCGATACTGGAATTTGCTAAGCGACTTCTGTTGCTATTTATGTTAGTTGTGATGACATGTATTAATATTGTTTTCGTTATTATTTCGCATTCTTTAGTTTTGTTTTGATTTGTTTGTATTTGTTAGCCTACTCTTGACTATAGTTTAGTTTCATACAACATTTTTGTTTATACACTGTGGTGTCATGTATTTTGTTTATTCTATCGCAGATATCGTCACATTTTTTGTGATATTTCATTAATTTCTGCTTTATTTTTAGTTGATTTCTGCGAACGTTTTTGTATTGTTGCTGATCTTTGTTATTGTTTACATTGTTATTGTTTACATTGTTTGCATTGTTTACATTTTCAATGTTTACATTCTGCATGTGTTTACATAGTCATTGTTTACAGTTATAGTAATTAGTTAATGGGCTATGCTAATGCACTGTTACTACTACACTGATGATAAATGAATGATGAATAGTGTCGTGCACTATTGAATGAGAAGTGCACTTATGATCAAGAATTGAGTGTTGATATTTCATATACAAGTTCTTTGATTGGAGACTTGTTTCCCACAGAGACTGGGATAATATAATGTGATGTGAATATACAAGTGCTTAATTAAGACTTGTTACACTTAGGTTTGAAATAAATTAGTTAATTATTTCAGGTTTTTGAACTCATATTATTACTCATCATGTCTACATTTGAGCACTTTATTGAGCAGGGTAAATTGCTTGGGAAGACTGGTGATAAGTTAGAAGAATTTGCAACTGCTCGATATGATAAAGCAATGGAAGCTGAACAAAAGAAACTGCAGATGCAGGTGGATGAAAAAAGATTCCAAATGGAAATGGAAAAACAAAAAAGGGAATCAGAAGCTGAGGAAAGAAAACTCCAGCTAGAAGCTGAAAGATTTCAAAAAGAGGCTGAAAATAAAAGACTTGAAAAAGAAGCTGAGAATAAAAGACTTGAAAAAGAGGCTGAGAATAAAAGACTTGAGAAAGAAGCTGAAAGACTTCAAATAGAGGCTCAGGCTGAGGAAAGAAGATTACAGAGAGAGTCTGATGAGAGGAAAGAGAAAGCAAAAATGGAACATGAAGAAAAGGTCTTAGCTTTGGAGTTGGAAAAATTGAAATTGATGAACATGAGTAATGGTAATGATTCAAACAAGGGTTCATCTTCTGGTAAGGCTAATAATGATACTTTTAAGATTAAGTTACCAACATTTAGTCCTTCCAGTGATGACATAATGTTCTATCTGGACAGATTTGAACAAGCATGTACAGCTCATAACATAGACAAAGCAAAATATGTTTATCAGTTATCAGGGATACTGACAGGTAAAGCTCTAAGTATATTAAATATGGTGGATGAACCTGACAAGAACAATTATGAGGTTGTCAGGGCCGCTTTGTTAAAGAAATATCAGCTTAACGAAGACGGCTATCGTCTACAATTTAAAAACATGTTACCTGAAAATGGAGTTGAATTCTCCGAGTTTATTGCAAGAATACGCATTACTTTCTCACGATGGGTTGAACTATCTAAGACGGAAAAAACTTATTAAGGACTTATGGACTTAATACTTAGAGATAAAGTCATGTCGTCTGTCAATGAGTCTTTCCTTGCTTTCCTTCATGAACGTAAACCTAAAACAATAAAAGAAATGGAAGATTTCTGTTGCCAATATGTAACTGCGCACCCACACATAACCATGGGTAACTCTAAGGTGAAAGAAGGTTTACCGGTTGCTTCGGCAGCACCGTATGGTCAAAACTTTGCTCGTAGATCCCAACAAAATTTTGATAGAAAGGGCAGCGGTAATTTCTGTCAAAATCATGGAAATCAATTTCATGGTGATTCTTCTTCGAAGAATTGGAGACAACCTGATAGTACTCGTTACTATCACCCTAATAATTATAGGCATTTCAAAAGAGGATATGGTAATAGAGGTTATTCCTGCCGAAGACCTCAAAACCAAACAAATAGATGTTCGCATCAATGTGGACATGATAGTAATCGTGGAAACTGGAATTCGAATCATGATAACAATTACAATAGAGACAACAATAACTTCAGAGATAATAATAACTCTGATAACTTCAGAAGTAATAATAGTCGCGGTAGGTCTCAACAAAAAAAAAGAGATATCAGCAGGCTAATTCTGTACAACAGGAAACTGAGGGAGCCTGTAATCATGTTGTTGATAATAAAAACTTTGACGCTGTCACTGGTTCTGCTTTTGACTTTGAGAGAGCAAACAAATGCCCCCAATGCAGTACTTTATTCGAACCGGGTACCATAACTACTTTGAGTTGTGGTCACCCACTTCCCGCTCTTCCTGCTGCTGTTGCGCATGACGGGAGGGGTTCTTTAATCCTACATAAGGGTCTTGTTAATGATACTCCGGTCTCACTACTTTTCGATTCCGGATGCACCACTATTGGTGTTATACAATCGCTTGTAGATCCATCTTGTGCTACAGGAAAGGTTATTAAATGTGTCACATTTGGCGGCACTCTAGAAAAATATCCTACTGCTGTAATTCGCATTGCCACTCCTTTCTTTACTGGAGATGTACATGCTTGTCTCTTACCTAATCCTATTGCGGACCTTATTATTGGTCGTATTCACGGAGTTAGGGAGTGTACCCCACAGCAGATTGCTGCTTGGGAAGATAATAACATGCAAGCTACAAATGCAGTGGTTACAAGAGCACAAGCTCGACAAACACCCGAAACTTCACTGAATAGTGATAATGAAGTTGATAGCCAAGATAGTCACTTAGTAATCACTCGTGACTCTTTCATAAAATTGCAAGAAGAAGATCCTTCTTTAAAAAAATTCTTCATTCTTGCGAAGAAAGGTGATCCGAATCAGGATACAAATAGAAAATCTTGGATTGCAATGAGAAACGGCGTACTTGTACGTATGGTACAAGATTCGACTACGTCGGCGCATTCGCAAATTCTTGTTCCCAAGAGCATGAGAGTGCAAATATTGCAACATGCTCATGACTCGCAATGTGCTGGACATATGGGTTTTGCCCGTACGAAGTCGAGAGTCCTTGCGGCTTTCTTTTGGCCTTTTGTCAACAAGGACATTCGTATTTACTGCCGATCATGCAAGGTATGTCAGGAGGTCAAATCTAGAGGACCACGACATGCTGCGCCTATCCAGGCTGCTGACATTCCTATTCGGCCGTTTCAGAAAATGGCCATAGATATTATTGGCCCTTTTAAGGTCAAGTCGGCCAGAGGACATCAGTTCATTCTTACATGTGTCGATATGTGCACACGTTGGCCAGAGGCTATCCCTCTTAAGAGCATATCTACTACAGATATCGCAGATGCTCTTTGGTTGATATTTTCTCGCTTGGGGTTCCCCAGAGAAATATTGTCAGACCATGGCACTCAACTCATATCTGACACTATGTCACAGGTAATGTCTACCTTACATATTGAACGATCTCTCAGTAGTATCTACCATCCTATGTCTAATGGGTTAGTTGAGCGTCTGAATAGAACGCTCAAGACTTTGCTTGGTAAGATAACTGAAGATCATCCTCAAGATTGGGACAGGGTTTTACCCGCGGCTCTCTTTGCCTATAGAGAAGTCCCTAATGAACACACAGGATTTTCTCCCTTCGAACTTGTCTTTGGCGCGCGTCCGCGCGGCCCTATGTCTTTATTACACGATCTCATCACTGCCGATGATATTAGCGATGAAACTCAATCCTCATATGAGTATGTCATTGCTCTTAGACAAAAGATCATTGAGGCATGTAAGCTAGCAACTGCTTCATCAGAAATTGCTAAAGAGAAGGCAAGGCAGTTTGCTAACAAGAATAGATGTCTACGACAACTTTGTCCAGGTGACAAAGCATTCGTCCTACTCCCCGGTAGGGAAAATAGACTTCTTATTGCATGGAAAGGTCCGTATGCAATAGTCTCTCGGATTTCCGATGTTGACTATGTGGTCGATATTGATGGAAAGCATAAAACTTTCCACATAAACATGCTTTCGGAATTTCACGAACGTCCGGACTATTTGCTGCCTATTTTCCAGGCAACGGATGATGCTCCTGCACCTCACGGTCATTATTCATCCCTGTCTGTCATACAGGATGAGGAATCTACCTTCTCTGATGTCAATCTTCCCCTTCCAGTGGTTCCATTACATTCCACGGAATCTTGGAAAAACGTTTCTGTTTCTCCTAATCTTTCTGGTGACGAACATCGACAAGTCTCGTCGATGTTACAAACATTTCAGGATGTTCTCACTGACATTCCTGGACACACAGATGTCATAGAACATGACATAATTCTTACCGACAATAATCCAATTAGGGTTAGGCCTTATCCTATCCCTATACACTTTCAGTCGCAAGTGGAAAAGGAATTGGATGAAATGATTCAATTAAATATAATTGAACCATCGACTTCACCATATTCTTCTTCCATGGTTATTGTCCGGAAGAAGGATAAGAACATACGAATTTGCGTTGATTATCGCAAATTGAATCAGGTCACAAAGTTCGATGCTGAACCGATGCCTTTGTTAGAAGATCTACTGATTAGACTTTCTAATTCTAGATTCTTCACTAAACTTGACTTGTCTAAAGGTTATTGGCAAGTGCCTTTAGCAGAGCATGCCAAACCTCTTACTGCTTTTTCTACACCTAGGGGTCTATTTCAATGGAATGTTATGCCTTTTGGTCTCATGAACGCCCCTGCCACTTTCGTTCGCATGATGCGTCGAATTCTGTCACATCGTTCGGATGTCATCGCATACTTAGATGACATCTGTCTCTTCAGTGATACCTGGGAAGATCACTATTTAGGGTTATATGACTTACTGTCCACTCTACGTGAGAATAATTTGACAGCAAAACCTTCTAAAGCTTTTGTTGGTTTTGGTGAAATCTCTTTCCTGGGTCATCGTGTTGGTCATGGTCTCTTGAAGACAGAAGACCACAATACTTCCAAAATACTGAACATCTCTGTTCCTAAAACGAAGAAACAAGTTAGGAGTCTCTTAGGTTTAATTCAATTTTATGGGAGATTTATTCCAAATTTATCTTCGATCATAGCACCTCTCTCAACATTGTTGAAGAAAGGTTCGCCTAATCTGGTCCGTTGGTCTGAAGAATGCCAATCTTCACTAGACCAAATCAAGAATATATTTTCTTCTCCTCCCATCTTAAGATTACCTACTCTTGATAGGACTTTTGTTCTTCGGAGTGATGCTTCATCCACTGGGATTGGAGCAGCACTGATGCAAGAATATGCAAATACTCTGCATCCTGTTATGTACATTTCTAGAAAACTAAATGCGGCAGAGAGGAACTACTCGGTTTTAGACCGTGAGTTGTTAGCGATGGTTTGGTCAATTCTAAAACTACAAAGATTCCTCCTGGGCGCACATTTCATTCTAGAGACTGATCAGAAAGCTCTTACAGCTATTCAGACTAAGAATTTGAAGAGTTCGAGATCCACTCGATATGCTATAGCTCTTCAACCTTTTCACTTCACGGTACGAGCTATCCGTGGTGCGGATAATGTGATGGCTGACATTTTGTCTAGATGCCCACATGACTCCAACTAATACTTCTGTCCTATATTTCCATATATTACAGAGTCATAACACACCTATATTACTACAACAGATTAGCACATCTGTACTCACTTTATATGTACACACTATCGTGCTTTGTTATCATCTTCTTCTGTTCGTTTTTTAAGATGATAGAGGAAGACTGAGTGGTTAATATAAGGGCCGTTAGTTTACTAAACAGCCACAATTATTAATAATGTATTGTACCTTATGAAGCATATTAGTTATTAATTAGCATTATATTGCTTGTACTTTCTCAGAATGTCATTGATGAGCTGAGGACTTACCTTACTATTATCAAGCATGACGAGTTCTAGATTGTGTACTTACCCTCGGAATGCCAGAGGATATGTCCTGGATCGTCATGTAGTTTAACTTTACTATGTACTTATGTCATTACATGTCAAATAATGTACTATTTAAATTTTCCTATCAGATTTGTACATCCATTTTTAAAGACAATATTAGATTATGCTATTTATTGATGTCTATGGTAACTTGCATACGTATATTGTGTTTACATGCTAACGTGATGTGTGTTGGTGACACCTCCCCGATGTGAATATTTTTTGAGACATATTTATTTTTCTGTTGAGGTATATCCTCACCAGACACTCTATATTTAGCCTCATGTTAGGCAATTTAATTAATTATCAGCGCATAATTCGTGCGTTTTGAGCCGCTTATCGCATGCTCTTTGATATTAAAAAAAAAAAAATATGTTCCACATTTTTTTTTTATCGGGAGGAGGTGGTGATATGTTGCGTGAGAAATTCTCGCAACATCGTTTTATTACAATATATATTTTTGTAACGCAAGGGCAACAACTGCTTGAAATTTATAGTCACTTTTCTCGGTAAGCAGTTGTCTCCTCGCGTTGGTATTGAATGCAGTTAAGTTTGCTATGCTAGGCCGTTTTCTCAGAAAAAACGGTTGGCAACCTGTTGGGTTATCCTTTTAAGGTAATCATTCTTACGCTGGTTCGTAGTAAAGGTCCTTGCGTCTTAAGTTCTGAGCTGTGGTCATTTTGCGCTGGACTGCGCATGACTGGTCTTGTTTCTTGGTCGATCGATTTCCGCCCACCAGTGAGTGAGCGATTGTGAATAGCTAGAAAGATGCCTCGCTGAGAGGGGATCTCCGCTATTTTTTTTGTTCTGTCAGGAATGTGAAGTCCTCTTAATGGATATTTCGTTTATTCGAGATAATACCTCTAGTGTATTTCCACATGCCGGGAGGCGTAATATTTCTGTGTATTTCCTGAAGGCAAGGTAAATTAACTTTTCATTAACTCTATCGATTTTTGGTCGTGAGCGATTTTTGATTCATAGCCTGTCTTCGAAAGGCGTCGTCACGAGATGTTTTCCCAGCTCACATGTCGCTGTATTGTACTGCATCGGTTGATGCATGTCCCAAGGACCATTACTTGCTACTTTGTTACATGAACTAGGTTTGGAAAACCTTTGTTATCTAGAGGATATTTTTGAGGACATTATTTATACTTCGGCAGACGTGCCTGTCTTGCTGAAGTCAGATTAAGGAGAGTGAACTGATCTCATACATCTGGTTATCTTCTGGCTAAGATAGAAAGGGATGGAGAATTTTCCCGACTACATTACAGCCTTATAATGTATTGACATGCCTGTGAATCACCTTTATTATGATGCTGTCTACCGTCCATTGCTATACTGACATTGTTGCTGTGATAATGACTGTCTGATGTACCTACATATTCGCGTATACATTTTGTCACTGTGGCGTCCACAATAAATGATACAGAAAAACGTCACTAGCTGTTACAAGCATCATTGACTTTATACGTCGTGAGTTAACTGACGTCTTTGTATGGATTGCCCTGTTTTTGTATGATCATTGTTTGACTGTACATCATCTACACACTTCACAAAACCAGACCACGTGCACCATCACTCACCTCATGGTGCACGCGTCATTTGGCGGCCAATTACTCAATCATAATATAAATTGGGCGTCATCAATGCCCAAGCATCAGCACTTGACCCCTACAATTTAACAATAAATTAAGCAGTTTCGCAAACTTTTGATGTGCTTCTTATTATTTCTACAGTTTCATAGACATTCTAAATGTTTCGTTTGAAAAAGATTGAAGTTATTCCACAATTTTTTTTTTTTTTTCTTATTATTTCGGGGGGGGGGGGGGGGGGGGGGGGGGAAAAGGGGGGGGAGAAAGGAGGGAGGGGGGGAAGTTGTTAGCCTTGCCAAGGGCGCAAATTAGACTGGCACGGACACTGGCTGTGAATACTCAGATGCCACTCTTGATTGTAGGCAGCTGTATGATGTCCATTATGTAACCAAGACTTCACAATTGGTACTGCAGGAGGTGTCCCTATAAATATCAGTGTCAGGAGATGTCAAAAGTGTTCAAAGAGTAGAGAATTTTTTTAATCTGTATCAATGGTGTCCCTATCACACTTACTTGGACACATATAAAATTGGGTGAACTGGCCAATTTTATATGGCAAATACATGTTTGCCTTCTTATATTGGCCTTACTTTGTTATCTAAAAATACTCAACAAGCGGTTCTGCTAACCTGGCAAATTTTAACTGGTGAACCGACGCGTACCGGCCGAATTGCACCACAGCTTCTAACCATATTGGTTATCTACTCTCTTCCAACATCTACTACAACTAAATATAACCATGTAAACACGCGCTTTTAATCATAATCGGATGAAGCCCACGAAATCTAGAAGTAATTAATCTAATTTTGGCAGTGGCCTTCATTTATTGTCTTTACGATTTCTGATTTACTTGAGGGCGCATCTGTCTCACTGGGGACAACGTCACTGGTAAGCTCATGGCAATTCTTCATTTGGGCGCCAATTATCTTTCCGAACTAGAAAGAAGCCAGAGAAAATTGTAATTGATTTAAGTGGGCAAAATCGGAATTAAAAAGAGCAAATAACCCACGAAAACAAGACGTGTGGTTATAATTATATTATGCACTGTCTGCTGCATGTCCTGATGACACTAATATCTCCTCTAGTCTTTTAATTCTTGTTCAACTTCATACTTTATTCCTGACCTCAAGGTCTTTAATATTTGATGCGCCCTAAAATAACCGACGGACCCAGTGATTAGGTAGAACAGAGCGTGCCTGGCCTAAAGGAGGAAAAATTTAATTTTAAAAAATAAATAAATAAAATAAAAATGTCAATTTCAATGGATATTTGTAGTCAAAAGTATAATGACGTATGGTCGACGAACCATGAAAAAACTAAATTAAAAGTCCTACGTGCACTTTTAATGGGTGTTAAAATTGGCTTTCACGGTACACTGAACGCCTTTCATGGAAACTAGCGGAATTATTTTTTTTTGTCACAGGACGCTTCACTAAGGCAGGAAGTATACAGAAGATTATACAACGTGTAGCTGCAGTAACGAGTCATGTAGCCTATATTAATTGTGCTATCACATCTGAATCTTGTTTGTCTCTCACAGCAAATCTGATGACCCTTCTTGAGCAGTTATCCCGTGTATCACGTGAGCACTATTCCGTTGTTAAGTAGCATGGAGTCACCAAGGAAAGCTTCCCCCTCCCCTCCTCCCCCCATTGCAGGAAGTCGGCGTCACAGAACATGCGTCTGCAGTAGTTGCTTCTATAGTAGTTTGTCTTACTCCATGAGGAAGCTGCTAGGCACCCTCCCCCACCCCCCACCCCAAGAACAACCTTACATTATTTTTCTGTTATGCATGAAGTGGTATGCATGAAGTGGTATGCATGAAATGGTATGCATGAAGTGGTATGCATGATGTGGTATGCATGAAGGTTCATTAGATCTATTCTTTATTCGGTTCTTGAGAGAGCAACAAGGGTGGGCTCTGTAAAGCCTATCCAGTGTTAGCTTAGTCGAGCACGAGATGAGAAGAAAACGCTAGAGATGAATAGTAGACATATTGAGAAAACCTGTTGAAAAAACCTGTTGAGAGCTGTCGTATATTTTCGATGGGGTAATTAAGATCAATTTTGGCCCAGCCTGAATAGGAATAGAACAGGTGATAGCTCAATGAGAGATAAGGGTAAAGAAATACATTTTTAGATCAATCACTTTTTCACCATACGTCAAATCTATATCTGTGGAATTGGGATCTTTTAAGACAAGCTGACCGACACACGTAAATAAAGTGTATGTAAATTTTATTTATCATAAAGAAACTACAACACAACAGTATCTTTGAATATCAAAATCAAATACAATGAACATAGGTTAATGAGTTAATTAAAGAGTTAGACACATAGGTGTATTCCTCCCTACCTTTGTTGAGACAAGATCCCGTTAGAGCAAAGTTATTAACCTCCGAAAGAGTCAAAGGTTTTTACGCTATGGTCTAAAATTCCCTCTACAATAAAGAACAGAGTTATAAGTTAATCTATTCTGAAGTGAAATACAGGAGCATCTTTAGCAAAACTTGCATACAAAAATACAAAAGAAGTACATGGGTTATATCCAAATAGAATTATTCTTCTCCCGCTTTCTCTCGCTCTGACAAACCTGTGATCACAAATTCAGTCTCTCTTACCTACAAAGGTGCTTTCATCACATCTGGAACAATTGTTAATGGCACCCACAGCCCATCCACGGTTGGTTGTTTGGCAAATCAAGCCCCAGTTTCTCCAACGACTAATTAATCAAATGTTGGGAAATGCTTGATTCACTATTGTAAGTAGGATGCTGATAAAGGTCACTTCAATTTTGATCCAGGTAGTAAAATAATTATGAGATCTAAATGTCACAGTGTACCTTAGCTTGGAATCTTCAATCGTTACATCAAATGTCAGGTAAATAAATCTGTTCAGGATCAATCTTCTACACAACACGTGGTCGTTATACAGGTAATGCCAATGTTCGATTTGGAAGCCACCACACGCTGAATGTTTATAAAATTGGGAAAAGAAATCTGGATATTCTATAAGTCCAGTTATCATTTATTCTTAATATTATTTGGGTTGGTACTCTGTCTCTTTCTGGGTGTACCACGAGACCAGACAAGTCCCCTTGAAAAACCTGATATTATATGAGAATGTTCTTTGATAAAGTTTATTTCCAGTTTCATAGGGAATGGAAGCCGCTGGTAAGGTTTAGGGTTTGACCCAAATACTGTATTGGGAGAAAATACAAATACTTAACATAATATAGTGTAATTCACAATCTTATCCTTACCCCGCGTAACATCGAATATATTATCCACTTCGGTTATTTAACTTAAATTAGAAACTATAAGCTTAGAGCTAGTCTCATCGTTTAAAAAAACGTTCGTGAAATAAATTCTAGTCATTTAAAAGAATCAATCATCATGAATTAGGAATAAATACATATTTCGTCAATACTCATGATGAATCAGTGCATTTACTTAGTTGGTTAATATATTCTCTGACTGGTTACTAGCAGTTAATTAAATTTTTATTATAGCTGGAAGAGTTTAGCTAGAAATATTTATGTGTTCTGCTATCCACTGTAACACAGTAAAACTTAGAGAAATATCCCTGACGGACCTATCTAGTAAATCACTCTGCACAAAATCTTAGTGAAATATAATTGACGATTTTAACACTTAAATCACTCAACAATACTAGTGAATATATTTACCTCCAAACAGAACTATCAAGACCATACTCCAACAAAAACTAAGAAACTCTTCTCAAACGAGTGATTCTAGAATTGCCGCTAGAAGTCTTCTAAAGCTGTGGCAGTACTGGATAAATCTGAGTTAGAAAGATGAGGTATATATATATATTAGAGATGAAAGGAGGTAGTTAATTATCCTCCGAAAACCAGACCCTACCAGATGTTATCGCCTACGGGAAATTCTACGTTCATTTTTCGGCTTATACGTAATTCAAAGCCGAAAACCCAGGATCTTCGTTCTCGCTTAGATCAGACATCGGCAATATGCTAATCAGTGTGAGTTTCCTTCGTCTCTCTGCTCGTATTCAAGCGAGCAATGTCTTTAGATCTTTCAAATCGCCGTGTTTAATTACTTATCGAACGAACGGATTCAGGGAAAGGTAATAAAGATTTCTCACTTAGGTTCCCAATATCTACTCAAATTTATTCAAATCTGGTCGCTGTCTGATCTCTACAACGATTTGATTTCTGGCGCTGGTGTTAAAATTACAGCTCACGTTAGCTAATAGGTCTCTGGTAGACTCTCATCAAAGAAATTAGCGAACCGCAATACAATGCGTGCTAAATGAGAAAAGAGGGACATATTTCTTAGTAATAGGAGGTTTTATGTTAACCCAACAGGCGTAGGTGAAGCTAGGTAAAAGAAAAATGAAGATAAACAAAATAGATATATGAAATCAATTATCATATTCTGCCACAGACGTCCCCGCTTAAAGATATGAAACCACTTCATGTCCACTTTATGGAAAGAGATTTCCTATATCAATAGCTTCTGGGTGACTGTTATCTTCACTCTCATCTTCCCTCTCCGTCTTTCTCCAATTCCTATTCATGAAGTCTGCTCCAATGTTTTCTTTCTCTGGAATGTATTCCGGTTGCGCTTGAAAGAGTGTCGCCGAGTTTGACATTGTTGGAAGATTCCGTGTGTTTGCAGTGGAATGTCCCTGCAACTAACGTCATCTTCGTCAGTTTTGGCGATCGCCAGGAGATGTTCGGGGGACGGCACCGGTCTTTCCAAGTATTTCTTTAACAGAATCACATGGTAGACCTTCTCCTTTTCTTTAATAGCGATCTGGTAGTTAGCCCTTGAGATCTTTTTAAGGACGGTAAACGGCCCTTGCCATCCGATACGTAGTTTGTTGTTCCCGGTTTGGAGTAGCAACAAAACTCTCTCTCCTGCTTGCAATTCTCTTTCTTTCGCGGCTTTCCTGTATCGGTTTGCGTGCTTTGCGCGTGCTCGCTTAAGATTGGTCGTTGCTAGGTCCTATTCTAATTTCAACCGTTCCTTAAATTCCGACACATATTTACTGGCTGAGACGACTTTCTCATCAGCCTTCTGGTCTGTTAGCGACTGAAGTAAGGCTTCAAGCGGCACCTTAATAGGTCTGCCAAATAAAAGTGTAGCTGGGGGAAATCCTGTGGAAGTATGTGCGGCTTCCCTGTATACGAATAAAGCTGCAGGTATACAAAGGGCCCAATCTTCAGGTTTCTCTTGTCCCAGTTTACATAGCATCATGTTGAGGTTTCCGTTGGCACGTTCTACTAACCCACTTCCGGCCGGATTATAAGGGCTTATGTAGATGTGCTGGTGCCTCAAGATCTTAACGATCTCCTCCATTAACAGGCTACGGTATGGGGATCCGTTATCCGTCAACACTTGTTGAGGGAATCCCAACAGAGTAAAAATCTGCACGAGGGCTTCTGCGACATGCTTGGAATCCGTGCATGTTAGCGGTATAGCTTCTGCCCATAAAGTGCATGTGTCGACTAAGGTCAGGATGAACTTGTTTCTTCTTTTAGTCCTTTCTAAGGGTCCTAAAATGTAGATCACTACCCGTTCAAATGGTGTCCCCACTACTGGCATTTCACCCATGGAAACTGCGGGTTTCAAATGCTTGGGTGCCACCCGTTGCCACTTGGCGCAGGATTTCACGTACCTGATCTCTACAACGATTTGATCTCTGGCGCTGGTGTTAAAATTACAGCTAATGTTAGCTAATACGTGTCTGGTAGACTCTCATCAAAGAAATTAGCGAACCGCAATACAATGCGTGCTAAATGAGAAAAGAGGGACATATTTCTTAGTAATAGGAGGTTTTATGTTAACCCAACAGGCGTACGTGAAGCTAGGTAAAAGAAAAATGAAGATAAAGAAAATAGATATATGAAATCAATTATCATAATCTGCCACAAGAGCATTGCAGTACAGGGCAGTCCTTGCTCTTGAATCCTCACGGAAAGAGAGGGAGAGGACAACCAAAGAACGCATGTAGAAGAGAACTGGAGACAGACAGGAAGAGGATGAAGAAAACATGAAAAGACCTTCAGCTGATGGCACGGGACAGGAAGACTTGGTATACGTTTGTCGAAGGCCTATGCTCCTTCAGAGATGAAGGATGGAAGAAGAAGAAGAAGATAGCATATCGTCGCACGTACGTCAAGTGAAGCATCATAAGAGATTCTTCTTCTTATTCTTTCGTCTGTGTTTCTCCTAAAAGTATTTGGATATCATTGTTGTTGACTCCTTGCAGGAACAATGCACCGAAGGACTTCATGTGATGGTGCACTAATGGTATATATAGCAACTTAATGCAAAAGATGATGTTGGCAGCCCCATAATCAAATGCATATTGTCATATACTTTCCTTATTAGGTTTATGAACTTAATGAGCCAGCCTTTCTCAACCTTCGTATTCTGGCGGTACCCTTGAAATAATGTTCATGTCTCATGGAACCCCTGCATAAAAATTAGTATATTTACTGTTGACGTTACCTTAGCCTGATCAGTAAGTTGTAAGTAAATATAATAATCCTGACGTTACCTTGGCCTGATCAGTAAGTTGTAAGTAAATATAATAATCCTGACGTTACCTCAGCCTGATCAGTAAGTTGTAAGTAAATATAATAATCCTGACGTTACCTTAGCCTGATCAATAAGTTGTAAGTAAATATAATAATTCTGACGTTACCTTAGCCTGATCAGTAAGTTGTAAGTACATATAATAATCCCGACGTTACCTTAGCCTGATCAGTAAGTTCTAAGTAAATATAATATTCCTGACGTTACATTAGCCTTATCAGTAAGTTGTAAGAAAATATAATAATCATGACGTTACCTTAGCCTGATCAGTAAGTTGTAAGTAAATATAATAATCCTGACGATACCTTAGCCTGATCAGTAAGTTGCAAATAAATATAATAATCCTGACGTTACCTTAGCCTGATCAGTAAGTTGTAAGTAAATATAATAATCCTGACGATACCTTAGCCTGATCAGTAAGTTGTACGTACATATAATAATCCCGACGTTACCTTAGCATGATCAGTAAGTTGTAAGTAAATATAATAATCCTGACGTTACCTTTGCCTAATCAGTAAGTTGTAAGTAATTATAATAATCGTGATGTTACCTTAGCCTGATCAGTAAGTTGTAAGTACATATAATAATCCCGACGTTACCTTAGCCTGATCAGTAAGTTGTAAGTAAATATAATAATCCTGACGTTACCTTAGCCTGATCAGTAAGTTGTAAGTAAATACGAGTATAATAATCCTGACGTTTTCTTAGCCTGATCAGTAAGTTGTAAGTAAATATAATAATCATGACGTTACCTTAGCCTGATCAGTAAGTTGTAAGTAAACATAATAATTCTGACGATACCTTAGCCTGTTCAGTAAGTTGCAAGTAAATATAATAATCCTGACGTTACCGTAGCCTGATCAGTAAGTTATAAGTAAAAAAAATAATCCGGACGTTACCTTAGCCTGATCAGTAAGTTGTAAATAAATATAATAATCCTGACGTTACCTTAGCCTGATCAGTAAGTTGTAAGTAAATATAATAATCCTGACGTTACCTTAGCCTGATCAGTAAGTTGTAAGTACATATAATAATCCTGACGTTATCTTAGCCTGATCAGTAAGTTGTAAGTAAATATAATAATCCCGACGCTACCTTAGCCTGATCAGGAAGTTGTAAGTAAATATAATAATCCTGACGTTACCTTAGCCTGGTCAGTAAGTTGTAAGTAAATATATTAATCCTGACGTTACCTTAGCCTGATCAGTAAGTTGTAAGTAAATATAATAATCCTGACGTTATCTTAGCCCAATCAGTAAGTTGTAAGTAAATATAATAATCCTGACGTTACCTTAGCCTGATCAGTAAGTTGTAAGTAAATATAATAATCCTAACGTTACCTTAACCTGATCAGTAAGTTGTAAGTAAATATAATAATCCAATTAATGTTTTCAATGCTCATTTGAGTAGAGAATGGTGTCTTCTGTAGATGTGTTTATTTTCATCACCTTATTAGCCTTCTATTGTTGTGTGGTTCTCCCCTCCCCACAAAGGATATCAACTGCAATGCGAGTCAGTTATGCAGATACTTTTATTTTATTTTTTAAATTTCCTACATGATTTAGTTTAAACCTAAGAGGTATGGCGTCCGCCTTGAGTTCTAGAGGTATCAGGTTCGATTCCCAGTTGAAGAAATATAATTTATGGACTTTTTTTTGTCAGAACTTGTGGTCCTAATGATGTCATACTCCCTCCTGGTCTACTGGGTAGCGAGATCTGATGCCTAGCCTTCTCGGATAAGGGCGAATAAATAGGAGGTCCCGTGTGCATGTTGCGCACGTTAAAAATCCCTCGGCAGTTGGAAATCGGAAATCATGCCGCTGTCCGGGCAACATTTAAAATGAGAAACCTACACACCACAACAATATTTATAGAATGTGTGATTCCTATATACACACATTGGGATTCTCGCCGGTGCCACGGAGTTCATGCACTGTGCTGAGATCCTCCTTGTGTGATCTAAGGGAGGAGATCTGAGCACTGATGGAGAAGTCCGTGTGCAATGAAGATAATCCTTCAAACCAAACCAAACCAAACCAAACTAAGTAGGTCTAAAGTCTTATCACAAATTTCTACTCTACAAGATACTAATGAAATATGATATGCGCAGTCGTGAACATGGTCCTATTGTGTACTGCCATATGGGGGCTGCTCGGTCAAGTGAAAAAAAAAATACTTTTTTTTAACGGAACTCCTAGTGGCCTCTCACGGAACTCCTAGTGGCCTCTCTCACGTAACTCCTAGTGGCCTCTCACGGAACTCCTAGTTTCCTCTCTCACATAACTCCTAGTTGCCTCTCTCACGTAACTCCTAGTTGCCTCTCACGGAACCATAGGTTCAGTGGAACCCCGGTTGAGAAATCCTGGTCTAAAAAGTCGGAGGCCTTAAAGGGGGGGGGGGGGGGGGGGGGGGGGGGGGGGAAGGGGAGGGGGGGTCTCGGTTTAGGCTTTCGGTTATTTTATTAAAATCGTTTAATTAATTTTGGTTAATGGTGTTTTTATCTAAGCGGTGGCTTTTTTCATCTTGAGAATCTCAAGATTGTTTCACTTCTCAGATTTCTCTGACAATCGTTAGTTCTCCTTCAAGTTGTTCCAGTTCTTCTGTCCAGTACGGTATGTATTTTTTATTTTGTGTTTTTTTTTTTCTGGCTTCTTGACGAATTGATTACTTCGCTGTTTTTATAATAGTTCAAATATACTTGTTATGCCATTTCCCGCGCTGTTTTTAATGCGCGTTGCAGTACTTCAGAATTAGTTTTACTACAGGGTGTTCCACGAAAAAGCGGCCCCATTCACAAAGTGAAAGTAGCCAGTTTTCCTTTCTTAATAACGTACATTATTCCCATAACCATGACGTCACGGGCCGCTTTTTCGTGGAACACCCTGTACATTTCCCAGTTTAACTTTAAAACAAAAAAATTCCAGCGCGTGGTAGGGGCTTTTGCTGCGTTATTGGGTCATTTAAACATGACTTGATGACTTTGATCCACTGTCACTGAGCGTCTGCTCTTGGTGACCTTGATGCCATTATATGGTACTGCGCAGTTCGTATAAGCTGTTCTGAGCTGCCATACAGTGTATTGTCTATAGATGGGTTGTGTGGTAGCAGTTGTTGTCTCAGTCCCTGAAGTGCAGGGCCCTGTAGTAGGCGGTGTTCTACTGTCTCCAACGGGTTTGGGCAGTGTCTACATTTTGCTATATTTTGTGAACACATTCTGTTTCTGTGGTCATTTAGTGTAGAGTGACCTGTTCTCAATCTGAAAATTTTGGTTTGGTATCTTCGTTCGATATGGTTCACATCATCTTCCTTATTTGGGGCTGTTTGGTGTATGACGAGTTTCTTCCTGTTTTAGCCTGTGCCCACGTGTTCAGCCAAACTTCTTTACGGTTGTTTTTGACTATTTGTTTAATTGTTAACATATTCAATGGTTGTTCAATCTGTGGCATTTTGGCTCCCTTCAGCTACTTCATTCAATGAGATGTTTATGTGGCCAGGTATCCATTGCATGTAAATATCTGTTCCATACAAGTTCATAATTTTGTGGCATGTTTCTTGGACCTTCTGGATAGTATTGATTGAGTTGGTATTTCAGTTTCCTATTGCCAAGAGGGCAGCCTGCGAGTCTGAGAATACTACAACATCATGTGGTTCCATTTCGTCTCATTCAAAGAGTTCAAAGATTCTAGTTAGGGTTTTCTGGATGGCGACTACTTCAGCTTCGTAGTTTGTGCACCAGGTACCACAGGGGCCTGCCATTTTGATGGGTTCTTCTGTACTGTGTGGGATGATTATGGCCCCATATCCAGCATCTATGACTGCTTTGAAAGCTGATATGTCGTTGTAAGCATGGATTATGTCTTCATCATACTGACCAATGGTTTCCATGGCAAGAGTTTTCAGCAGTGTAGGTATGAGGCTTTTATTTGCGGGTTGCAGAAGGTTTGTCCGTATTATTGGTCTTTTTAGTTCTACGTGAGGTGGTAGGTCAGGTACAGCTTGAGTAGGCAGTCTAGTCTCTGGTATGTAGTGCTTCCCTGAAGGCTCTTGGTACCTTCTATTGAAAGAGGTCCTTTTAATTCGGTACTTGGAGTTGTGGTCACTGATAACATTTTTGCAGGGGTCATTCTTGTCAGCTCGCAAGAACCTTTCTGCCGTTAGGATAACTGATTTTTCTCTCCTTAGTTCTAGTGGTTCCACATTGGCGGACATCTCGCATGCGCTGGTCGAGGTCAGTGTTGCCACAACTGGGTATTTTTAACTAGATCTGGGTTTTTTGGCTTCTGTGTGGGTATTTTTATTCCAAATCTGCATTAATCTGGGTATATTTGACTATTCGCATTTACAATGTATGAATATTTTGTGCACTGAGCATTATACATTATATTTATATTATAATTAAATGTAAAAAATTATGTGCCAATTATTTTTTATTCCACTTAAATTTAATTCTTGTTTTTAACCACATCAATGACGTTTTTTTTTTCACTCGTTTACATCAACTATCTATTTCCTATTATTCTGTTAATGGCTGTCATCTACAATACTCAGTCTTTTTTGCGATGTGTTTATAGTATTATTTTTAAATTTTAGACTTAGGCAGATAAACAGCATATTGTTTTTTGTTCTTGTTATTATAAGATTATAAAATGAGCGATGATGAAGGTACGCTAAATAGTTGTAGCAGCATGACGACGCACACGCCACCGCGTAAAAAGGGAAGCCATGGTTTCAGCAGGCGTTTTGTGAGGAATGGCTAACAGACAGCGGAACTGAAGGACTAGATAAAGCCGGACTCTGTCAATCGCTAGGCTGCGATTTGTACGGTCTGTTCCTGTACATTAACTAATGCCAACAAAACAGCTTTATTGACACATAAAAGAACACAGAAGCATATGAAAAACTTTGAAGCCAAAAGCAAAACTCTGAACATTTACAAGTTTTTCATCAAACCAAAAGAGCCCTGTCTCCAAGACAAAATAGCTAAAGCGGAGATAACTGTTGTCGGCTTTCATGGCAGAACATAATACTCCGTTTTTGCAAGCTGATTATTTTATTGAATGTTGCAAGCAGATGTTTTCATACAGCACAATTGCTTAAAAAATGTCACTGAAGAGCAACAAGCTTTTGTGTGAAACAGTTTATAATCGAATACTAGCAAAGCAAGCAGTTGCCAAAGATGGAGTTTGTCATAAGTTTAATCCTAGTAAAAGCGTGGTTGAAGATGTGCGTGAAGGACGTTGTCGGCAGAGATATGCAAAGATTTTGGAACTCCACAATCAAGATTCCACGTTGTCAATTCATGCATATGATCTTGACGAAGGAGAAGTTGTCGACATGGATGCCGAGTCGCTGACAAGTGACAATTTTCAACAGTAACAAGTTACAACTAACATTTTATATTTGATTTGAGGAACATTTTGTTAATGTAACTACTGTAAGTATGTTACTGTTAAAATATCTCATTTTCATATATTGGGGTGTCAATTAAAATCATTTTTATATAATTGTGAATTTTTAGTAATAAAAAATATAATAAAAATGAAGAAATAAATAAAAATTGGTAGCGCACAGCTTATTTGTGCTAAAGTTGCACTAAAAGATTGTGTGAGTATCGTCTATCCCATGTACGTGAGGCATAAAATAATCTGGGTATTTCTGGTTTTTTTTTAAAAAGAAAATCTGGTTTTATCTCTAGAACTTGAGTGGCAACATTGGTCGGGGTAGTTCGCAAGCCTCCACAGATGAATCTGAGTGCCTGGTTTTGTATGCGATCTAGATTCAGTCTAAGTGTCGGGCTAGCAGTGGCTTGTAGAGGTAGAGAGTACTCCATAACTGAGCTAATTTATCCCCAGTAGAGTTGTCGAAAGGTGCACTGGGGAGCCAATCAGTGCTTGCCAATCGCTTTATTAGGTTTAGCCTTCTAGGGGCCTTTGCAATTAGGGACTCAACATGTGTTTTGTATGTGAGTCTGGTATATAGCTGTATCCCTAGATAAGTCGGATTGTTCTCTTTAGCTAGCTTTGTATCATCAAGTTATAAATCCAGTATCTTTTCTTACTGTTTTGTTGCTGAGTGTGAAAATAGTGTAGACTGTCTTACTCGTGTTGATCACCATTTTCCAGAAGCTGCAGTAGGTTGTTAGAGCAGCCAGTGCACGGTTTAGTTTCTTTTGAAGTTGCAAATGGGACTTTCCTTCTGCCCAAAAGACTAGGTCATCAGCAAACAGGGCGCTGGGTAATTCAAGGTAGTCTGCCAGATCGTTTATGTAAATGAGGAAGAGCGTGCAGCTTAGGGCCGAGCCTTGTGGGAGGCCTTCTTGGATGATTCTTTTCCCTGATGTTGTTCCTTTGAACGTTGTGAAGATGGTTCTATTTGTGAGGAAATCTTTTATCCAACGAAACATTCTTCCTTCTATGCCCATCTTCTGCATCATGAAATATAGACCATCTCTCCATACTCGGTCGTATGCCTGCTTGAGGTCTACGAAAACTGCGGCCACACGATTTTTATCCTGGTAAGCATCAGCAATCTGTTGCACCAATCGGATTACCTGGTCAACAGTCTGTCTTCCTCTTCTAAATCCTGCTTGGTTAGGATGAAGGGGCTTTCCCTTTCTCTTACCACCAGTAGATGCGTGCATTTATCATACGTTCTGCCATTTTCCCAACGCACGAAGTCAGGGAGATGGGCCGGTAGCTACTGACTTTGCTTGGTTGTTTATCGTTTTTGATAATTGGGATAATGTTAGCCGTTTTCCATCCTGTAGGTACAGTGCTACTTCTCCACGTCTTGTTTATGAATTCCAGGATCGTCAGGAAGCCTTTTCCCCCAAGTTTGACTATCATGTCGTTGGTAACCTGGTCTGGCCCTGGTGCTTTTTTGAGTTTGGTCTCTAGGAGACTGGATTGTAGTTCAGCTAGCGTAGATTCCTGATCAAAGATACTGTCCACAGCCTTGTGTGCTTTTTGCATGCGTTTGGTAAGTGTCGTGATGGCTTTATCTAGATTGGCTCTTTTATTTGTTTTGCTGCCAGCAAAGAATCGATTTATGGCTCTTGCTTTTTCTCTGTTGGAGGTAGCGGTGTTACTGTTTGGAAGTTTTGTAGGGATTGGGTTTCTCTTCTGGGATGTCCCTGTCATGTTGTCAATGAGTTTCCATGCTTTCTTCCCTTCTTTATTGAGGTCGAGATTTTCACATCTTTCTTTCCAGGTTTCCATTTTGGCTTTTCTGCTCGCTAGCTTAACATGTGCAGTGAATGTGTTGATGTGGTTTTGTTTTCACGGCAAGGATTTTTCTGAGCTGTTTTCCGTGCCTTGCGTATTAGTTCTACTAGGTGTTCTAAGTCCTCATTCCAGAAGATGCTGTATTTGATACGACTACCTTTGGTGATTGCCTGTTTGGCTGCCTGCAGTATGGCTGTAGAGATTTGTTCGTTCAAGGTATTAATGTTTTGGTTCATGTCTATTTCAGTGAGGAGCTGGTCTGATATGAGTTTGTAGTGTTCCCAGTTTGCTCGAGCATAGTTCCATTTCGGCTGTCTTTTGGTTTTAGTTTTACCCTGTGAGATGGTGGTGAGGATGGGTAGGTGGCCTCTTCTTATGTCCTCCAATACCCTCCATTTATACTGGTTGGTGAGTTCTGCAGACACTAGTGTTAAGTCTGGTCGGCTATTGATTCCGCTAGCTTTATGGTAGAGGGTTGGTAGGGATCTTTCGTTCTGGAGAACTATAAGGTTGGAAGTGTTACATAGCTCTTCTACTGTCTGGCCTGAGGTGTTAGTGTCCTGGTATCCCCAGAGTGGGGAGTGGATGTTAAAATCCCCTGCTATGATTGTTCTCTTGTATTCGATATCATCAAAATAGATTCCATTAGTTTCTCTGAGGGATCTGTAGACATTAAAGATTTGGAAATGTCTGTCATTTCCCCAGACTGTCACTCGTTGTATGTCAGTTTCATCATCGGTTCGAAGACTTTCGACCTCTGCCTGTACGTCATTCCTTACCTAGGTTAGGATTCCTCGACAACTATTATGGCAATGACATTTGTACATTGTGTAGCCTGGGAAATTGACGGATTAGTCCGTAAGTACTGTTTCTTGAATCAGTGCAATGTGAACTTTTTGATCCTTTAGTAGTTTCTTTAATTCTAACGATTTAGTTCTTATTCCGTCTACATTTAACTGTAGAATGTTAATATACTCCTCGGTAGCATACTTTTCACCAGGTGCAGCCGAGGGGCGATGTGCTTGGCGCGGACCTTTTGCGAGGCGACATCCGAGCTCCTATATCTTAGGTTGTATTAGTGGCATGGCATCATGAGTAGTGGGGGTTGTGATGACTTTCTTTCATCCCGGCAGTTATCCTCTTTTTCCATGCGGGGTGTGCAAGGCATGGTGGGCACTGTACCATCATCGGTGGGGAAGTATTATTTTCCCTTGCTATCCTGATCGCCTGATGTTTTTCCTGCTGCCTGGGGGTAGACAGCATCAATACCATGTTGCACCACCTCAGTGGGGTTCACCGTTGTGCAGTCCCCGCCACCAGATGACCGCTGTTTTCTGGAAACATCCATAATTTGTCAGCTATTTAGTCAGCACTAGCGCTTCTAATTTGTCAAAAGGATCGTCACGTCGTGCACACTGGTGCCTTCACTATGATATGCTGTGGATGGTTTGTAGCTGTGCTAGTCCAAGTTGGAGGCCAGTCACAGGTAAAAGCAGGGCTTTGCAAGGGCGCTCAACATAGTTTGGCCAGTCGGTCGACACTGTTACCGGGGAATGGCCGCCACTGTCTTTGTGGCTTCTGGGAGCCATATGTAAAGCTTGGAAGGTCAAGGTGGACCAGTGAGTTTGAGCCGCTGGTTCAGTTCTTCAGTACGACCGCTCTTGCCCAAAGTTGCTACCACTCTTGGCCTCCGCAGATGCCCCGTCATTTAGATTGACTACCTAATATGCTGGTCTATGATTACGTCATTCCTGTTTATCTGGTACTGTTCTACTGTACTTTGCTTTATATATGCTAGCCTTCGGTTGCATAGGTCATGTATGGAGTAGTTGCTGTTTTCCACCGCCTGAAGTGAAAGATACGTGGGTCTTTTATCTTGTTGATTAACAGCAAGTTGTTAACAATTTCCCAGTCTTCCACTTCCTGTCGTTGTGTGTCAGAATTAGGATGCCCATTTTGGGTTTATCCTTGTCTACACGTATGGTTGAAGATCCTCTTATTAAAAATCTGTAGTTGCGATGTAATCAGTGTAACACATGTTGATATTTTAGCGAGGAGTCTTGCTGCAAATCCATACTTTTTATTCAAGACACGTTTCGTTTTGCGCTGGAAAAAGTAAAAATTGTATTGTGTTGTTTTGATCACAAGCATTGTCCCTTTAATTTCTACTACTGGCCACCTTTGGCGCAATAGGGTGACCTCATATATTCCTGGGTGGACCCCTCCGAGGCTTTGGGTACGGCGTTCTTTAATCTTGGCGGGACTTCTCTAACGGAATACGACATCTACGATTGATATATGGTATGCTTAGATCGTGATTCGTACAATGTAGAGTAGTTTACAGCTGAATGTGTAATATCTGCCATTTCAATCCGCCAGAGACTCTTCCTCGCTCCTTCTCTTATTAGTTAAACAACGAGAGGCCATGTTCCGGTCTTCTGTTGGTCTTCTGTTGACAAAGGCTATTTGTCTCGCTCGCTGTGGGATCATTTAAACGAAGTTGAGAGCACGTCCTCAGCTCCACCCCTAGCTAGGCAGCATTTTGGGATCACTCTAAATAAACCGATAATTAGCTTCTGTAGGTGCATTGGGAAATCAAACAGAGTAGGTTGCGTCATTTCTTAATCGTTATCTTTTCTGTCAAAGCAGCTCTCAGCAAAATGCTTTGAAGTAAATCACATAAAACACAATAATATTTATTAGTTCTTAATGATTTATTGTCTTAACGATCACCCATTATTTTAATCTTTCTGGTTGTCATAGGTGGAATTTGCAAAATTTAATTTTTAAAATCCACACACAAACAAATTAAATTTGAACTTACAAAGTCGCTTGGATATGGAAAGACACAAGAAGAGCGATAAATTTGCTTTACCATATTGATATTGGTAATAAAAGAAAATAAATAATTGAAAAACACTACTATTATAAGCTGTGTCTATTAACTATAAACGGTGAGGTGTGGACAAGGGTGAAGCATCTTACTAGGAAAATAATAAAATAAAACAAACCTATGTTACGGCCTTCTTCGATTACAAGCGAACAAAACCAAAAAGGAAATAAAAAATAAAAATATTTTAAACACACGCTTTTAATGCACTAAAAACCAAAAATAATTTTTCAAGGAGTTTATAGCTCGTAATCAAAAAGTGTTACATTAAAAAAAAAAAAAAAAAAGCCTGGGTACAGATACTTACTGCAGCCCTAAGATGGTTGTCTGAAACTCCTTTTAAAAAAGGGGTAGTTTTTTTTTGTCGGACTCTTAGCCTCTGCTTTGGAAGGTACAAAATGGATAGCCACAGCATGAGTGAAAAACATGCAAAGAGGTCTCAAACCTTCAGGAACGGGTGTGGATCTTCCGTCCTGGTCAGGCAGGGACGCGGCAGTGCGAGATCTGGCAGACTAGTTTCGAGAACGCTCACAGCTGGGAGGTTAGATATGGATAAGGGACATATAATAAAGACATTTTACGATAGCCTGGTTGAGAACGACCTTGCAACTTTAGAATAAGACTTCTGGAATTTGACATTCAGCGTAAGACTAGAAACGGTGGAAGTATGGGGGAATGTAGAAACGGTGGAAGTATGAGGGAATGCATTCGGAGTATCTACAACTAGAGTGCTATAGTAACAATCAGCATTGATACCCTTCCACATTCACTAAGAGAGACTGAACATTAATGGGTTTGACCGGAATGCACTAATTCCGACTCTCATTGAATCGATCTTGATCTCGAAAAATTAGTAGAGAGGAGACCGACATAAATTGCCACCTCCGCTGTGTAACTAACTGTGATATTAAGACAAGGAAACAGATTTTACTTAACAATGATAAAATTGACAAGTCTTCAAATACAATTTCCTGTATTATTTATTTAGTATATACACTATCTACTCTTGTGCTGAAGGGTGGATGTTGAAAAATGGAAAAATGGAATGTAATGGATTTGTAAGTTTACAAATGATTTACAAATATATATTTATATATATATTATATTACAACAAGTTTTCCAATTATAGGAACAAAATTTATATCAGCTGTGCTGTTATTCAATTATAGTACATGTATCAGCTCTTCTGTTAATTAAGTATATAAAATTTATTAGCTATGATCTTATTATTGTCTCTTGCTACGCTAAATCTCTTTTTCGTCACTGACAGTTAATTTGCTCACAATGCTGACAGAAATGGTACTAATGTGTACTCATCTCTTAAAAGTTCTGTCCTTCTTGGTTTGGTTGACACAAAACACCCGCTGTTGATCGTTTCGTTAGCCCACCCAAGACTGAGGGGGACTAAAGATGTATCTCAGGTACAATCTCTGTGCTCCTGTGAAGTTCCAGGCAGCTGGATTGACTGGACATACGACCTCAGGTTTGATGACACGAATAAAACCCTCCAAGATTTAAACAGGCCAGGTTTTGACTCGACTTAGTGAAGCAGGCTGCAGGTCAAGGCACTCAGGTAGGCAATAAATCAAGGTTGACAGCTTCTCTTCTTCAGTCGGTCGGTATCTGGCTTCATGTTGGCGTTGCGTGTTTTAGCATAAAATTTCGCCCGATTATATAGGCAAATGAATGCTTAAAGAAAGCGTTTGGTTGGTTCCTGGCGGGGCAAGCTGATTGGTTGTCTGCAGTTTGGTCTCATGCCTCGTACAGCCTAATTTTATTCTGTTTTTTTCCGCCATATTGCGTGAACAAGATGGCGCGACCCACATCCGAAAAAACAGGGCTTAAGTTTAATTCCATTCTGTCTCCGAGACTGGTAAACGGTGCTCGTTGATTGGTTGGGCTCTCGACATAGGGATTTAACAAAGTAGTGGGTTTACACAACTCGTTTCACGACATAGCCCCATCCTTTCCTAGCTGTGACCTGTCATAGCTGACGTGTAAACCCCTGCTGTAGTTAATCATTTTGCGTCTGTCCTTCCAGAGTAATAGGGTGTCGACTTAAAAAATCAGCTCCTACATTGTCTCTTCCCGGAATGTAATTCACGGTAAAGGAATAAGGCGCCAGAAGCAGACTCCACCTTAACAATCTCGAATTTAACTTTTTAGATGCAGCCAAGAATGTTAAAGGCTGGTGATCGCTTTGGACAATGAAGTGTGTCCCATACAGGTAAGGTGAAAATTTGTCGATGGACCAAATTAGAGCCAAACATTCTTTCTCTATGGTCGAGTAATTCAACTCAGCTGCATTCAGCTTCCTACTGGCGTAGGCGACTGGTAAAAGTTCCTCCGGCTGGGCTTTTGATTTCTGCAAGAGAGTTGCACCAATACCTATACTGCTAGCGTCCGTCCTTAATACAAATTCCTGTGTGATATCGGGTAGCGTAAGGATTGGTTTGCTGGTGAGTTTTTGCTTTTAGCTCTGTGTAAGCTTTTTCACAATCAGCATTCCATTGGATTTTGTCAGGCTGTCCTTTCTTAGTTAAGTTAGTTAATGGTGCACACAGAGAGTTAAAGTGGGGTATGTACTTCTGATAGAACCCACATAATGACACGAATGATCTCACATCTTTCTTCGTTTGAGGTCTGGGTGCCTTCTTTAACTTCTCTATATTCTTTGGGTCAGGAGACATATGACCTGTAGAAATAGTGTGACCTAGGAATTCCAACTCCTTACAACCGATATAGCACTTGGTTGGACGTGCAGTCAATCCAGTTTCTCTCAGTCTGTCAAACAACATGGAGAGCGCTACTATATGCTCTTCAAATGTGTTTGTAGCAACAAGAATGTCATCCATAAAGTTAGTGATATGGGGATTTTGTAGAGGTTCCAATAATTTCCTCATCATTCTTGAAAAGATACTGGGAGCATTTTTCAGCCCAAAGGGTAGTACATTAAACTCGTAGTGTCCGTCTGATGTACTAAATGCCAGCATTTTCCTAACTTCTGGTTTCACTGGTATTTGGTAGTATCCCTTGCTTAGATCTACCTTCGATAAATACCTAGCCTTACTCAGTGTAGAGAACAGCTGGTTGGTGTCAGGTAATGGGTCCACCTGAGATTCTGTGATCGCATTAAGCTTCTTGTAGTCAATACATAACCTGTGTTCACCACTAGGCTTCCTTAATAGCACCACACTTGAGCTATAGGGAGATTCAGACTTTGAAATAATTTTCTCTTTTAAGAGATAGTCAATCTCATCCTTGAGTGCTTGTGCTTGCTATTGTTCAGTCCATGTCCGCAACAATGCTTCCAGTGGACTGTGTATGGGGACGGCAATACAACAACGTTGCCGGACCCACACCTATTTCTATTGTAAGGGGCAGTATACCGAAGTGGGGCCTGTCTCCATCAACTGTTTGGTACAGCCCTGGTTCCTACCTCCTATGGTTCGGGTTTGTTTCTGCAGCTTTTTTAATACTGGTTGCTGACTAACCAAATTTTTCAAATGATCCAGGCCATGGTGTTCCGACAAATATCTAGTCGGGGTGGGATGTCTCTCGTCCCCTCTCTGTACAATACGGAGAGTTGCCATGGTTACTGGTGTAACAGTAGACTTGTTGTGATTTTGTTTTCTCTTTATCACTGCATCTACCTGTTGTTTTCTCTTGTGTATTTTCTTTGTGGGCCTACGTCCGCAACAATGCTTCCCTAGGTCCTGTAACTGGTCTACGCTTCTGAATGAGGTTACCTGGTTACATTCTGAACAGGATTTCATATACCGACTTATGTCTTCAATTATTCCTGGCCAGTAATATCGCAATGCTATATTTTGACCAGTGGCCCCTTTTCCTCTGTGACCACTGCCTGATGTAGCATGCTCTTGCTCCATAATTTCCTCCCTGTAGAATTTTGGCACTACCAGCTGTCCATGCCCTTTAGGTCCTTTTCCAGCTTGTCTGTAGAGTAGGCCATTTTCCATATAGTAGTCTCCTTTCTCTGGAGGGTTATGGGCCTTTGGCAATTTGCCAAAACAAGGCTTCAATGTGCTGTCTGCTGTTTGAGCCTTTTTCATCTGTATACGATGAATGTTTATTGGATCTCCCTCCTCCTTTTTGGTGCTCGACCTGGTATGGTTTGCTGCCATGACAACAGGTTTTATTGGGTCACCCAAAAAGACATATTTACATCCTATTACCAGCGGGTATATAGGATCATCACTTACTGCTGCTCTTATCACTCCTTCCACATAGCGAGTTCTCACGTTGATCCTTGCTATGGGAAGTGTCATGGTGCCGGTTCCCTGCATTGCCCCTTGTATGTCCACTGTTTCTGTGGTAAGTTGGTCAGGGTGCACTAGGGTTGCACTCACGACTGAGTCGAATTCCAAACCTGAATCATATAAGCACTGAATTTTAGTGCCATTACATGTCACTTCCTCACAGACAGGGGGATGATGGAGGTCATTCTGACTAACTGCCAGTTCCTTCCTTCCCTTGTTCCCTGTTGTGAGACACGCAGCGTAATAAGGAGGGTTGTTCCTTCTGCAGTCTGCAGTATTGTGGTTACTCATTAGACAAGTTTTACACCACTTTCCTTCCTTCCGGTAAGGTGTCTTATCCGATCTTAGAGGGTTTTTGTCCTTTTGGTCAAATCTTTGTTTGTTCCTTGTGGTATGGTCCTTTTGTTCATATTTGGAATAGTTTTGTGATGATTGGAAGTTTTCACCCTGCTTCTTCTTATTTCCTAATAATTCTGCCTGAGCTGCTTGATATCTCTCAGCAACAGTTACAATATCTTCCAATCTCTCTGCTCCTTGTTCCATGATAAACTTCCTCATTTCTTGAGGCATGGACTCTTTCACTTGCTCCATCATTATCATTTCTTTCAGATCCTGACACTTTCCTAAACTACTCCATTTTTCCAAATAGGTTTCCAATCTAGCAGAGAATTGGTGATAGTTTTCTCCTGGAAGAAGTTTAGCTGTTCGGAATTTCTTTCTATATGATTCTGAGTTCTTTTCATATCTCACAAGCAGTGCCTGCTTCAGGATTTCATAATCTTCCTGGTCATCTCTTGAGAGCTTCAAATATACATCGTAGGCCACACCTCTCAATCCCTGAGATAGTTTAAGACTCCACTTTTCTTTCACTAAGCCATAGGTAGTGGCAAGTCTTTCGTATCTATCCAGGTACGACTCAATGGCGTCTTCTTTCTCAACAAATGGGTCCAGATGAAAATTCATGGCCCCACTTGAGGTGCTCTGGCTGGAGCTACTCTCAGAGTGAGGTGAGCTACCACCATTATTGCCAGTATTTGCCTGAATTTCAAGCTCTTTTAATCTCAACTGACGGTCTCTCTCTGCTTGTAATTTCCTTTCCTCAGCTTCAATTTTCTTTGCCTCATTTTCAGCCTGCCATTTCTTGGCTTCAATGTCTAATCTTTTGGTTTCTCTCTCAGCTTCCAATCTTTTGTCTTCTCTCTCAGCTTCCAGTCTTTTGTATTCTCTCTCAGCTTCCAGTCTTTTGGTTCTCTCTCAGCTTCCAGTCTTTTGGCCTCTCTTCAGCCTCCAGCTTCTTCTCTAATTCAGCTTCTAAATTGCAACTTTCTTTCTTCCCTATCCATGTGTTTGTCCACTTCTGTTGTGACATACTGAGTGAGAGCATCACCTGTCATATTTAATTCCTTACCCATCTGCATGATCGCAGTTCTGAACTTCACTAGATCAGCCATGGCGTTACTTAGATAGGGTATGTAAATTTACTGTATCCAAATATTATAATTAAACTTAATTAATTTAAATAAACAAATAATTTCCGTGCAACTTTGTGGGCATCAGCTATTTACTGAGTACTAAACGGTACTCCTTCTAAGAAAACAAAATAAAATCCTATTATAGAATTTTTTCACAAATTTGTTTCTTTTGTTATCTATGGGTGGCACAAGATAGAGTGTAGATAGATGAATAGACTAAGTATGGCTCAAGATATACAGAAATATCCCGGGAACGAGCCCCCAGTGTGGCGTGAGGTTTTTATTTGGCTCTAGGATCAGTATAGTACTGACAATTACAGAAATAGAATTTCTGCAGAAAATGGTGAAGTCCCAGTGTCTGAGAGAACTACTGGTATCACAAATTAGTTACGGCTGTGAATGATCTGATCTCGAAAAATTAGTAGAGAGGAGACCGACATAACTTGCCACCTCCGCTGTGTAACTAACTGTGATATTAAAAAACAAGGAAACAGATTTTACTTAACAATGATAAAATTGACAAGTCTTCAAATACAATTTCCTTATTATTTATTTAGTATATACACTATCTACTCTTGTGCTGAAGGGTGAATGTTGAAAAAATGGAATGTAATGGAATTGTTAGTTTACATATGATTTACAAATATTTATATTTATATAGATATATAAATATATTACAACAAGTTTTCCAATTATAGGAACAAAAATTATATCAGCTGTGCTGTTATTCAATTATAGTACATTTATCAGCTGTGCTGTTAATTACGTATATAACATTTATTAGCTATGCTGTTCATCTTGTCTCTTTCTACGCTAAATCTCTTTTTCGTCACTGACAATTAATTTTGCTCACAATGCTGACAGAAATGGTACTAATGTGTACTCATCTCTTAAAAGTTTTGTCCTTCTTGGTTTGGTTGACACAAAACACCCGCTGTTGATCGTTTCGTTAGCCCACCCAAGACTGAGGGGGACTAAAGATGTATCTCAGGTACAATCTCTGTGCTCCTGTGAAGTTCCAGGCTGCTGGATTGACTGGACATACGACCTCAGGTTTGATGACACGAATAAAACCCTCTGTTACGCACAAATAATTACTTTTTTCAAAGCCTTTGTATGATCATTTTTCGTATGTATGATCATTTTTTGACTGAAGTGTGTATTATGTTTTTTACAGTCAAAGGGACATAATCCGAGTTATCGAGACTACAATTTTTTAGGAGTTCGACTCAGAGATTGTCGCTCTGCGCATGTCTCGACTTGGTTTTCGTTTGTTGTTCCGCCCAGCTCGGGAGTTTAGAAATGGTCTGAGTAGCGAGCAGACGCGACCTGCGTCTTGTGATTTTCTGAGGGAAATACATTGTCTTTGTGAGTTAGTTAGCTAACTAGACTATTTCCCAGTATTATTCAAGCCTGCCTGGAGGCATATGTTCATGGTTGATTTTCCGAAATAAGGTAATTCCTCTTGTATCGAACTTTATGCTATCATCTAGAGGTTCGTCATTTTGTCGCCTTTTTGCTCGCCTGTGTGATTCAAAATGGAGAGGTCCTTTGACTAGGATTAAGTCACCGGTATCTTTATACCTGAACTAGTTATATATATATGGGTCGCTCTAGACCAACAAGACTATTGTCTGTGTTCCAGGATTCGTTATATCAGAGATCACGTCCAAGTCAGATGGTTAGACTTAGGAAGGTTATAAAGGTCGAGCTGACCTGTAATCCATGTATGCTATTCACGTGCAGACAGTAAACGGACTTATTGTATACATCTGATCTGCTAGCATCAGGAAGGGAATAATTATTATTGTCTATGAACATTGAAGATCTGCAGCTGACACTGTTGCAGAAGTTATATATATTATTTATAAAGCTTCACGAACCAGAACTTTATGATATCTGTTTACCATACAACTATGGAGTATTGAATCCTACATGACTATCAGTTAATATGATTTTGAATGCTGCATTCGTTATACTGTGCTGATTATGACATAAATATCATGACTGTTTTGTGGCGTGCAATAAATGGTATAAAACTAAAGCGAAGTTACCATTTCTATGACTCTACACGTCATGTTGCCTGTGGTGTACCCTGTGAACTGTTCTACTGCAACACACACAGCAACATTCTAAATCAGAGAAGACACCTACATCTTGCACTTTAATACCAGGTGTCGATAGAGGTGGCAAGTTATCATTTCAGCTCAAATCCACCCTTATCACCCTCCAAGATTTAAAAAGGCCAGGTTTTGACTCGACTTAGTGAAGCAGGCTGCAGGTCAATGCACTCAGGTAAGCAATAAATCAAGGTTGACAGCTTCTCCTCTTCAGTCGGTCGGTATCTGGCTTCGTGTAAGTGTTGCGTGTTTTAGCATAAAATTTCGCCCGATTATATAGGCAGGTGAAAGCGTTTGATTGGTTCCTGGCGGGGCAAGCTGATTGGTTGTCTGCAGTTTGGTCCCATGCCTCGTACAGCCTAACTTTATTCTGTTTTTTCCGCCATATTGCGTGAACAAGATGGCCGCGACCCACATCCGAAAAAACAGGGCTTAAGTTTAATATATTCTGTCTCAGAGACTGGTGAACGTTGCTCGTTGATTGGTTGGGCTCTCGACATAGGGATTTAACAAAGTAGTGGGTTTACACACTCGTTTCACGACAATAAGTATTTGCTCTTTAGATGTAAATATATATATCTAGATGTATAAATATTAAAATGTCTTGCTCGTACGTTTGCTTTCATACCTATAATAACAATCAACTATGATTGTTTTGTTTTAAAATAACATGTAATAAATTTAATAATCAATTAATCTTAACAGGTTAAAATAGCGATGGAATGATGGTAAATAAAATTGTCTTCACACAATTGTCCTTTTGCTGGTTCCTTTTACAAGAACTTAGCTGGTATAAGTGAGTCCTGCAGACGTGGTTTCGTCAATTCTTCTGTGATGCTGGTTCGTCGCAACACAACTCGTCCAATGTAGACGGTTAATGTTGATTCCCTGCTTTTAACTCACAACTAGTGGCGTAGAAACTTTAATCTTGCAGCTTCGTACCTTGAACTTTAGACAAAATAAAAAGAACACATGCCTCTGCTACGTACACTGGGTTGGAAGATTAACAGGCGCATTGTCTCGCTGTTTACCCACCAATGTTGGCCTCTCTGAATAATTAGGCCTTTTGAGTATATACAACCTAGCTCAGGGAAGATGATTAGAAATCACCAATGTTCTTCTGGGTATTAAACTGGGAAAATATGTGCTTGGACAGCGCGAATGCAATGATTTGCCTGAACTACAATTGACAAGGTACATATATCTCATTAGAAAGGACACAGCAACTTAGGTTAGATGCTTTCGAATCACTTAGTCTGGGAAATATTAGTATTCCTCTTATGACGGAGGAGCTGGATCCTTAGGTCTCCAGTCTTTGTATTTAAAAATGCGGGTTTCAAAGTTGCGCAAATAATCTGTCCTGGTCCTTTAAGTTTCCAGTCTTTGTATTTAAAAATGCGGGTGTACCTTTAAGTTTCAAAGTTGCCCAAATACTTTGATCTGTCACTTATAACTTTGGAATTCTTAGTTCGACTTCTCTCTGGCTCCTTGGAGTGGCTAATTTGACGTTGCGATGCGGTCTGATTTGTGAATCCAGTTTCATTAGATTATATTGCCATTTCTCAGGTCAAGTCCCTGATTGTACTTTTGAACCAACTTGCCAATGAAAGTTAGTCTATTCCGGCTCTCAAATCAAGCCAATGGTAAGCTCTTTATAACTATATGGGTCGGGGTGTTAAATCATAATATTCCCCGCGTGTTTTGAAATATCAAATTTTAAAATTTAAATGCGTGGCCTCTTTCAGATATGTCCGATTGCATCTTTATGCAAACTGACAAACAAATCTGTGAACTTATTTCCAGTCTAGATATTTTTCCACCATATTGTGTCCCCAGACAGATTATCGGTAATATTGATACAAAGATGGTCCAGCGGAAACGATTACGTATTATCACCTGTGTTTGCGTAAATCCCTCAGACGGATTTCTTAGACAGCCAATCTGGCTTTCTTTCCATCGATCGTGCGCGACCGCCTTACATCAACAAAGATCGTCTCCATCAAATGTGGCTAAACGACGTAGGAAATAATCGTATTATCCGCTGACCTGTCAAATTAGTTTAAGACGATTCACAGGGCGAAACGTAAACAAGTCTGGGAGCGGCTAGGAGCAAAAAATGTAAGGGCATAAAATATGCCAAATAATAGGACGATGAAAGAGAGGGAGAAGGGCGCGAAAGAACATGCACAAAACGTTTTGTGACAGTTTCCCTTCATCTTTTTCTTCTGTTGCGGTCTTTATTAAAGTGTTATGTCTGTTTACATAACCAAAATATTTTAGCTGTCTAATTTTGATCTTCTTCAGTACTTCCTTTTTCATTCCCAGGTGTTTTAGGGCCTCTTTATGTGTCTTCTTCTCTTTCCATGAGATGTGCTTTATACGTTAATCCTAAAAATTAATTAAACAATTTTTAACAACAGTATAGACAAGTCAACGAAAGAAAATAATTAAGCCAATGGAACTCAGTCACCCAAGGCAGAAGAAGGTTCTGTGTCAAGATGTTTCACGAATTATGACACACATGAAACTTATTAAGAATATATGAAAAGACATTGAATGGATAGCAGCAGACAGGAATTTGGAGTTGAAGATCTTGAAATGAACAAATGAACTTTTGCCATTGTCAGCTTAAGTACAAAGTTCTATTGAATTTGTCATAAATGGTGTGTGAGGTGAATCCATCCTTGTTGAATAACATAAATGTTGTATATGTTCTTACATTTGTGACGGATTTCTGGCAAGATGTATGCATTAGGGGAACAATCTAAAACAGCTATGCTATTCCCCCCTTGTGAAATGACGGTACTCCCTCGCAGCCAGAAAGTACGCTATTACCAAGGGAACAGCGACCCTGTGTCACCGTTACTCAGTGACTAAATTATTTGACGTAAATATAATCTCCAATTAACTAAACGTCTAAGTGAAAGCCGTGTAACGAACATTAAAAAACATTCTGCTACCTCATGGGTAGAAAATAAGGAAAGGCGCTCATTGCACCGTGAAAACTAAACTGAGCACGCTTTAAAAGATTTAACATGCGTTGATATATTTTCATGTTGCACTTTCGGTAGAATACGGAAATTTCACATTGCTAAATGTAACACCCATTAAAATAAAGCACACAGGTTTTTCGATTATTTCATGACGTATTGACCATAAGTCATGATAATTTCGACTACAAAATCTAATGAAATGGAATGGATAAGAGTTAAATAACCACAGAAGTGATGTCACTCACTTGATATGCGACAGAAAGAGCACATCATACTTCATTTTCGTCAATTTTTGGCGCGTTACGAGATCGCATTATTTAAAACAAGTACACATACTTCTTGACTACGGAATATGATTGCTAATTTTCTTTGACTTTTGTGAAACACCAGACCTAAGGGTCTGTTATATTTGGACATGCGCCCTTATATAACAAACTAGGGTGAACGGGACGCGGGCATCGCCAAAACGAGGCAAAATTTTATTTAAAACAAAATGTGAGTTAAATTATTACAAAATCCCGTGGTGCTCATGCTGATGATGCGATGTATATTTTGTAATCAGTGAAGTATTTTACGCGGCAATATGGCTGACAACCAAACTTACGCTGGGGACGAGGCGACAGGAACAATTGCATTGCTTCTTCCAGAATGCGCTGTCTACGCTTTCATCTCATCGGCAACAATAACATTATCCTTAACACGCACGAGCCAACGTTCCCTTCAGCAAAGCCCAAACTCATCTGCATTTTGTCCAATTTTTTTCCCCATCTATTATTATTATTATTTTTTTTTTTTTTACATGTGTTAAGCTCAACTTTCACTTCAATCTTCTATTATTTTTACTTAGAGCTGTAACAATATAATTTTGTGCCCAGGGCAAATTATGTCTCCCCCCCCCCACCCCACGTTTGAGACGCACGTGGGCAAGAATCTACTTTCATTGCGTTTGCGCACCCATGCTTCGGGGGGCTGCCCATCCTGCCCTTCTTTTTCTGTAGGTTTATTTTAATAATTACTATGTTTACTCTCATCATCACCATCATCATCATTACCTTTAAGCTATCTGTGTAGAACAGGCATCTCATCATCACCATCATCATCATTACCTTTAAGCTATCTGCGGAGAACAGGCTTTTCATCATCAACATCCTCCTCATCATCATAATCACCATCCTCGTTATCATCACTATCCTCAACATCCTCATTAGCATCATCCTTATCCTCATCATCATTACCTTTGAGCTATCTGGATAACAAGCATTCAACGATAATACACATCAAGTCTTCCTGTCTGTGGTATAATTATGGAAATACATGTCTATATCTATTTTCATTTTCCTCATTTCTCTTATACTCGACTTGTTACCTACAGATATTTTTCTGTTAACTTTTACTTTCCCACACACAAGCTATCTTTTTTCCCATTTCTTCTACTCGTAATTTAGAACGCGCAGTTTTGGACTGTGCGCTAAATCTCTTTGATGTTGAGTTTACGAGTAGACCGGATTAGCACGCGAGTGGTTTTATGTTAATTGTAAGACGCCAGAGATCTAGAATCGACGTAACAGTGACGAAACAGAGGAGAGTGGCGTTAAGTCTTAACGAAATCTTCGTTAAGTACCGGGATCAGGGAAATAAGTCAGAGACAATTGCTATTATCCTCCCCTGAATCTGTTAGCCAGTAAGTAATAATTCTCGATGAGTAATTTGAGATGAAAGACTTTGACCGCTGGGAATGGCCATTTGAAGCGGAAGGTGTAAAGTCTGGACTTTGGTCTCAGCGTGAGAAATGCGGGTATTTGCAGAAACGAGTTAAGGAATATGTAGATTTTCCCAAGGTGCTACATCTGGCAAATTGAGTCTGTTTCAGGTCTTAGACGTAACTTATTTCTTTCATCCGATATATACGGATATACACTCTAGATTTTCTACTCAAATTCATCCAAGTACCGCCAGCAAGACTAGAACCTTCTAGCTTTCGAGTCCATGATCTCTGTTAATAGAGTATCATTTAGTTGGTCGAATTGGAGATAGTTTCTACTTCTGCGCTGTGATAAATATATATATACCTAGTAGTGATTGAGTGATTTAAGTGGTGATCGCTTATTTTATTTCACTAGTTAATTTCTGTGTAGAGAGATTAAATGATAATTCAGTTATATTCTCTAAAGTTACTGCGTTACAGTGGAGAGCACATCAATTATATTTCTAGCTAAACTCATTCGGCTATTAATAAATTTGATTAAACTGCTAGTAACCAGCAAGAGAATAGTTTAACTAAGTAAATGCACTGATGACTCATGAGTATTGACGAAATATATTTTTATGTATTTCTAATTCATGATGATGGGTTTTTTTTTTCTTAAATGACTAGAATTTATTTCAGTGAAGTTTTAACGATCAGACTAGCTCTAAGCTTGTGGGTTCTAATTTAAGTTGAATAACCGAAGTGAATATTATTTACGCGTAGGATTAGATATACTGTTAGGGTTGAGTATTTATATGTTTCTTTTCTTCCCTATACAGTATTTTGGGTCATAAACCCTAAATCTTACCAGCGGCTTTCAGTACCTATGTAACTGAGAAGAACTTTACTTAAAGAACATTCTGAATATAATTACCTGGTTTTGCAAGTGACCTGTCTGGCCTCGTGTTTTTTACACCCATAAGAACGACAGGGTACTGGCACAAAAAGTAATATTAAGAATAAATGGTAACTGGACTTACAGAATATCCAGATTTCTTTCTCAAGTTCATATATACTTTGCCTGTGGTGGCGACTGAAATAACATTTGACATTTCCCATATAACGACCATTGTGCTGCGAAGGAGATTTATCCTAAACCGATTTATGTACCTGAAATTCAACTTAACGAGTGAAGTTCAAAGCTATTGTACCCTGTGAACATAAGATATCATAAGTACTTTCCTAACTGGACAAAAATTGAAGTGACCTTCATCAGCCTCCTATTTACAACAGTGAGACAAGCGTCTCCAAACATTTTGATTAATTAGTCTTTAGAGAAACTGGGGTTTGACTCGCCAGTAACATCAAACTTGGATGGTCTGTGAGTGACTGAACAATTTGTTCCAGATGTTATGAAAAACAACGATTAGGTAAGAGTGCGCATGTTGTCTGTGATGACAGCTGTCAGAGCGAGAGAATAACAGGGATGAATAATTCGTTTATGATTTTTTACCTTTCACCATTTCACTTGTGGAATTCTATTTCTTTACCTTATCTTCCATTGAGCCATCACTTGTTCTAGTCCTATTCAGGAGGGACCAAAAGTGATCTTAATTACCCTATCGAAAATATACGACACTGTCTTGTGTCAAGTCTTTCTGTCCTGTGTCAAGTCTTCCTGTCCTGTGTCAAGTCTTCCTAGTCCTATGTCAAGTCTTCCTGTCCTGTGTTAAGTCTTCCTGTCTTGTGTCAAGTCTTCCTGTCCTGTGTCAAGTCTTCCTGTCCTGTGTCAAGTCTTCCTATCCTGTGTCAAGTCTTCCTGTCCTGTGTCAAGTCTTCCTGTCCTGTGTCAAGTCTTCATGTCAATTGTCAAGTCTCCCTGTCCTTTGTCAAGTCTTCCTGTCCTGTGTCAAGTCTTCCTGTCCTGTGTCAAGTCTTTCTGTCCTGTGTCAAGTCTTCCTGTCCTGTGTCAAGTCTTCTTAGTCCTGTGTCAAGTCTTCATGTCCTGTGTCAAGTCTTCCTTTCCTGTGTCAAGTCTTCCTGTCCTGTGTCAAGTCTTCCTGTTTTGTGCAATCCGTTCTGGGTCTTTCCGTGACTTTTTCCTCTCTTTCTTGTTTGTCTCTAGTTTCCCTTATGCGTATGTGACGGTATTGCCTTCCTAGCTTTGCAGTAGTGGTCCAACAGTGGCCAAAACTCAAGAGTATCTAATATGGGCTTCAAATGTATCTACCTTCGCACAAGATTACTCTTGGCAAAGATGGAGATAGAAGGTTAATGACACTTCTATTACAGAGGGAGCGTTCACAAGATATTCAGATAAGGGAAAACAATGCTGCTTTTGCTGAGCACGTTAATATTAGAATCTGCCGACAACTTAGTGAAGGAATTAAGCACTTATTAATTTCAGCTCGTTCAAGCCCCCACCTCTGATTTACTCAGTGGAATTCTTATTATTATGGTACAGCTCTGTTTAGAGTGCGTGTAGTAATTATGTGCCCCCCAATTGTCCCTTCTTGTTCCGGAGATAGTACTTTCTGCTGGTACCACCAATAATTATGGTAATAGAATAGCGACAAACGTTCTTCTGAGTATGGCGTTTTCCGACACATAATTATGTGCCCCCGTTCTTCTACTCTACCATCCCATTGTAATCTTAATATTTATAATCGATGAGAATTAAATTTAATCCCTCGGGATACAACTTTCATTTACATTTAAATTGAATAGCTTTAGCTTTACATTACATTTAAATGAAAAGGTTAATAATACAGATAGAATATGTTTACATTTACATCTCCACTGATTCAAAAATATTCACAATATAAATTGAATATGTTTTCATTTATGTTTACACTGATTTGAAAAGTTTGAAACTTTCATTAACTTCAAAATGAATATTTTCCCAAAGACGTTTACAATGGATTAAAGCTTGAAAACTTACTTTAATTTTTAAAGTCAATAATTTTATATAGACATTTACAGTGCTTTGAAACTGAAAGTATTTACACTTAGAATGTACATCATTTCTTTCATCTTTTTCTCACTGCTCCTTATGGAACTTGGGACTACTTTCTGCTTTTAGTTCTAATTAAGAAACTAGCAATAAAACAATTACCAGCCCGTGCTGTTGTGATTCATAAATCATTATTCTATACGCTGAGGTTGCGAGCCTCAAATCACTTGGACATCCACTAGCGATTTCCACATATTAAAATTCACATGGTAATATGCATATATATGTTAGTTCACATGTTAGTAATGAAATATAGAATGTAAAATGAATACTTACGCCAATCCTGGCTCAGAGTCTTTTTTCTCAGATGAATAAAAGAGACTTGAAACGGCCTCTTAAACGCGTCTAGCGTGTCCTTAATTTAATAAGTTCCCTCTCTGACTTTGTGTGTTTTCAGTTTCCACAGTTCTGGTTTCCTTGTTAATATTGATAGAGATTTCCTGGGCTATTTTGTAAGTCCGTCCATATTCTCAAATAAAAGGTCCAAGCTGATAAAAGGAAATATTCTGAATTCTGCGCTTCACTCTAGCAAGGTCTGGTATCCGGGCAAGCGATCTTCACAGTAGTTTTTCACAGTGAAATAACACTAAAACGTGGCAGGTTAAATTCCTGGTCTCACACGCATCTGTTTGTTATGGAGTTAAATAAACGCTCCAATCATTTTCAAACATGCGGGTGAGGGCGTGGTACTTACAAAATATTCCACTTGAAATAATGTGCGTAAAGCAAAAGGTCACGTATTACCATATGTGTCAATAAGTCATACGATGCCTTGCGTACAGACTCGCGAACATATCGTTAACCTCACATGACAACGTGTTCCAAAAGTAACAATTCATAACTTTATCAGAAAGTAATCTCTTATATGTGTCTTGTCCATCAGTTGTCTTCCCGTATTCCAAGCTTTGGTGATGCGCGCACCCGTCTTATCGGTGATTAGGCAGATAGCGCTGGGCAATGTCGTGTTAATCCGTAGAGGCCAAGCTTGGTACAAGGGAATTTTACAAACCTGCATCTAGTAATATTATCTCTACCTCTCCTTGCAAATGTAAGGTGTTTATCATCCACAAGGAGTGTCAGATAACAGACAAGACACAATTTACTGAAAGTAGTAAAATAATACTTGATAATATAAACTATCTGCTACATAGTATAGAAAGAAAGAAAGTGCGACAATTGAAAGCACGCAATAAAATTACAAATGCACCGATTACTGCCGGAGTGAAAAAGGGATTGAGGGGTCGCCCCATTTTGTCACACTTGGGGTTGCAAAAAATGACCGCCTTGTCATGCTATCAGCTGGCTTCTCTCAGTGTGTGTCTTATCCAACTTCATCGTCTTCGCCTCACACTTTATTCCACTGGTTTATGTCTGGTTCATTCTGTCAGTTTCTCATCAGTGATCGCGCCATACCATCTCAATCATTCTGTCCAGCGCAAGAACACATTTATTCAAGTCTGAATCTGTTTTGGTTTACATTTTGGTTGTTCTCCATGTTTGTGAGCCATACAATAGGACTGACTTTACACATTTCTGTTGAAGTTTCCTATTTTTGTGTTAGATTCAGGGTTTTTTAACATTTCCACATATTCTCCAATGCTATAAATGTTCATCTTGCCATTTGCATTCTTGGTTTGTCCCATTCTTTATAGGTAAAGATAGTCTCTGGTGCGTGCTGTCCATCATTTGTAGTAATATAATATTCGGAACAATGTTTGTGGCCAAAATACACACATAGGGGTATGTCGACAGACACGTATCAATGTTAAATCCAATGTGCGCGAAACTCCTCTTCAACGTTCACAAGATACACTTTATTCATGTACAGTTACATAGCTCCATCAATTATATAATATGATTATTTTCACGCCCAATGGCAAAGGCAGTAATATGCAGTCTTCATAATGTCGTAAAGCAGTCCGTTCCGCTATGGAGACGCTGTCGTTGCATTCTCAACAGTTTAATATTTTTGATACATTCGACACAATAATGAAAAGTACTTCCTGACATTCAAAGTAGCTAGGAACACCTCAACAGAGTATATTGGTGCCCTAGTGATGGTAAAATTCAGGTAAAACACAGAAGACTGCAGGAGCAAACACATATGCGACCTCTCGCATTAAACACACTCGGCATCTCCTCTTGCAGACGTTAAAACCACACTTCTGCTAAATTGGCGTCTGCTACCGTTCTTTCCCGGCATGACATCATTTCCGTTTATTCAGAGTAAATCCGTAATAAAATATAAGAAATGAAGCTCTGTCGAGCTGAAGATACTTCACACATAGTCGTTTTGAATTTTACTCATTACATCAACCCCCCCCCCCCACCCCCACCACCCCCCCCCCTCAAAACCCCCCCCCCCCCCCTCCCTTTCCTCGGCAAAAGTAATATGGTAACATCAAATCTCACAGGAAGTAAGAACTAGAATAGCACCCAGGTTTGCCACCAGGTAGGCAATTTAACACTAAAAGTGTGGACAATGGTATATTAGCCATCGCCAATGTCTACTCAAGACAAAATCTATTTAACACCATGATGCGTGATGCCATATGATGATGGATGGCATCCGCATGTCTGGTTTTGTGTAGTGTGTAGATGTGTTCAGTCAAAACAATGTTCATGCAACAATAACAGGGCAATCCACATAGGACGTCAGTAAACTCACGACGTATAAAGTCAATGAGTCTTGAAACAGCCGTTGACGTTTTTCTTCATTATTTATTGTGGACGCCACGGTGACAAAATGGTTACGCAAATGTGTAGGCACATCAAACAGTCATTATCACAGCAACATTCAATACAGCAATAAACGGTAGACAGCATTACAATGATGAGTCAGATGCATGTTATATTTCATAGTGCTGTAAATGTAGTCAGGTGAACAACTCCATCCTTTTCTATAACAGCCAGGAGATAACCAGATGTATGAGATCAGTTCACTCTCCTTAGTTTGACTTCAGCAAGACAGACACGTCTGCCGAAGTATAAATAATGTCCTCAAGAATATCCTCTAGATAATAAAGGTTTTCTAAACCTAGTTCATTTAACAAAGTAGCAAGTAATGGTCCTTGGAACCTGCATCAACCGATGCAGTACAATGCAGCGACATGTGAGCTGGGAAAAAACATCTCGTGACGACGACTTTCGGAGACAGGCTATGAATCGAAATCGCTCACGACCCAAAATCAATAGAGTTAATGAAAATGTTAATTTACCTTGCTTTCAAGAAATACAGAAATATCACGCCTCCCGACATGTGGGAAAACACTAGAGGTATTATCTCGACTAAACGAAATATCCATAAGAGGACTACACATCCCTGACAGAACAAAAAAAGCGGAGATCCCCTCTTCAACGAGGCATCTCTTTCGCCATTCCAAATCGCTCACTCCCACTAGTGGTGGGCGGAAAACCGATCGACCAAACAACAAGACAAGTCATGCGCAGTCCAGCGCAAAAATGACCACAGCTCAAAAGTTAACTGCATTCGATACTAACGCGAGAAGACAAATGCTTACCGAGAAAAGTGACTATAGATTTCAAGCAGTTGTTGCCCTTGCGTTATAAAACAGATATTGAAATAAAACGATGTTGCGAGAATTTATCACGCAACATATCACCACCTCCTCCCGATAAAAAAAAAAAATGTGGAACATATTTTTTTTCAATATCAAAGAGCAAGCGATAAGCGGCTCAAAACGCACGAATTATGCGCTGATAATTAATTAAATTGCCAAACAATAGGCTAATTATAGAGTGTCTGGTGAGGATATACCTCAACAGAAAAATAAATATGTCTCAAAAAAATATTCACATCGGGGAGGTGTCACCAACACACATCACGTTAGCATGTAAACACAATATACGTATGCAAGTTACTATAATCATCATTAAACAGCATACTCTAATATTGTCTTTAAAAAATGGATGTACAAATCTGATAGGAAAATTTAAATAGTACATTCTTTGACATGTAATGACATAAGTACATAGCAAAGTTAAACTACATGACGATCCAGGACATATGCTCTGGTATTCCGAGGGTAAGTACACAATCTAGAACTCGTAAGGTAAGTCCTCAGCTCAACAATGACATTCTGAGAAAGTACAAGCAATATAATGCTAATTAATAACTAATATGCTTCATAAGGTACAATACATTATTAATAATTGTGGCTGTTTAGTAAACTAACGGCCCTTATATTAACTACTCAGTCCTCCTCTATCATTTTAAAAAACGAACAGAAGAAGATGACAACAAAGCACGATAGTGTGTACATATAAAGTAAGTACAGATGTGCTAATCTATTGTAGAAATATAGGTGTGTTATGACTCTGTAATATATAGAAATATAGGACAGAAGTATTAGTTGGAGTCATGTGGGCATCTAGACAAAATGTCAGCCATCACATTATCCGCACCACGGATAGCTCGTACCGTGAAGTGAAAAGGTTGAAGAGCTATAGCATATCGAGTGGATCTCGAACTCTTCAAATTCTTAGTCTGAATAGCTGTAAGAGCTTTCTGATCAGTCTCTAGAATGAAATGTGCGCCCAGGAGGAATCTTTGTAGCTTTAGAATTGACCAAACCATCGCTAACAACTCACGGTCTAAAACCGAGTAGTTCCTCTCTGCCGCATTTAGTTTTCTAGAAATGTACATAACAGGATGCAGAGTATTTGCATATTCTTGCATCAGTGCTGCTCCAATCCCAGTGGATGAAGCATCACTCCGAAGAACAAAAGTCCTATCAAGAGTAGGTAATCTTAAGATGGGAGGAGAAGAAAATATATTCTTGATTTGGTCTAGTGAAGATTGGCATTCTTCAGACCAACGGACCAGATTAGGCGAACCTTTCTTCAACAATGTTGAGAGAGGTGCCATGATCGAAGATAAATTTGGAATAAATCTCCCATAAAATTGAATTAAACCTAAGAGACTCCTAACTTGTTTCTTCGTTTTAGGAACAGAGATGTTCAGTATTTTGGAAGTATTGTGGTCTTCTGTCTTCAAGAGACCATGACCAACACGATGACCCAGGAAAGAGATTTCACCAAAACCAACAAAAGCTTTAGAAGGTTTTGCTGTCAAATTATTCTCACGTAGAGTGGACAGTAAGTCATATAACCCTAAATAGTGATCTTCCCAGGTATCACTGAAGAGACAGATGTCATCTAAGTATGCGATGACATCCGAACGATGTGACAGAATTCGACGCATCATGCGAACGAAAGTGGCAGGGGCGTTCATGAGACCAAAAGGCATAACATTCCATTGAAATAGACCCCTAGGTGTAGAAAAAGCAGTAAGAGGTTTGGCATGCTCTGCTAAAGGCACTTGCCAATAACCTTTAGACAAGTCAAGTTTAGTGAAGAATCTAGAATTAGAAAGTCTAATCAGTAGATCTTCTAACAAAGGCATCGGTTCAGCGTCGAACTTTGTGACCTGATTCAATTTGCGATAATCAACGCAAATTCGTATGTTCTTATCCTTCTTCCGGACAATAACCATGGAAGAAGAATATGGTGAAGTCGATGGTTCAATTATATTTAATTGAATCATTTCATCCAATTCCTTTTCCACTTGCGACTGAAAGTGTATAGGAATAGGATACGGCCTAACCCTAATTGGATTATTGTCGGTAAGAATTATGTCATGTTCTATGACATCTGTGTGTCCAGGAATGTCAGTGAGAACATCCTGAAATGTTTGTAACATCGACGAGACTTGTCGATGTTCGTCACCAGAAAGATTAGGAGAAACAGAAACGTTTTTCCAAGATTCCGTGGAATGTAATGGAACCACTGGAAGGGGAAGGTTGACATCAGAGAAGGTAGCTTCCTCATCCTGAATGACAGACAGGGATGAATAATGACCGTGAGGTGCAGGAGCATCATCCGTTGCCTGGAAAATAGGCAGCAAATAGTCCGGACGTTCGTGAAATTCCGAAAGCATGTTTATGTGGAAAGTTTATGCTTTCCATCAATATCGACCACATAGTCAACATCGGAAATCCGAGAGACTATTGCATACGGACCTTTCCATGCAATAAGAAGTCTATTTTCCCTACTGGGGAGTAGGACGAATGCTTTGTCACCTGGACAAAGTTGTCGTAGACATCTATTCTTGTTAGCAAAACTGCCTTGCCTTCTCTTTAGCCAATTTCTGATGAAGCAGTTGCTAGCTTACATGCCTCAATGATCTTTTGTCTAAGAGCAATGACATACTCATATGAGGATTGAGTTTCATCGCTAATATCATCGGCAGTGATGAGATCGTGTAATAAAGACATAGGGCCGCGTGGACGCGCGCCAAAGACAAGTTCGAAGGGAGAAAATCCTGTGTGTTCATTAGGGACTTCTCTATAGGCAAAGAGAGCCGCGGGTAAAACCCTGTCCCAATCTTGAGGATGATCTTCAGTTATCTTACCAAGCAAAGTCTTGAGCGTTCTATTCAGACGCTCAACTAACCCATTAGACATAGGATGGTAGATACTACTGAGAGATCGTTCAATATGTAAGGTAGACATTACCTGTGACATAGTGTCAGATATGAGTTGAGTGCCATGGTCTGACAATATTTCTCTGGGGAACCCCAAGCGAGAAAAATATCAACCAAAGAGCATCTGCGATATCTGTAGTAGATATGCTCTTAAGAGGAATAGCCTCTGGTCAACGTGTGCACATATCGACACATGTAAGGATAAACTGATGTCCTCTGGCCGACTTGACCTTAAAAGGGCCAATAATATCTATGGCCATTTTCTGAAACGGCCGAATAGGAATGTCAGCAGCCTGGATAGGCGCAGCATGTCGTGGTCCTCTAGATTTGACCTCCTGACATACCTTGCATGATCGGCAGTAAATACGAATGTCCTTATTGACAAAAGGCCAAAAGAAAGCCGCAAGGACTCTCGACTTCGTACGGGCAAAACCCATATGTCCAGCACATTGCGAGTCATGAGCATGTTGTAATATTTGGACTCTCATGCTCTTGGGAACAAGAATTTGCGAATGTGCCGACGTAGTCGAATCTTGTACCATACGTACAAGTACGCCGTTTCTCATTGCAATCCAAGATTTTCTATTTGTATCCTGATTCGGATCACCTTTCTTCGCAAGAACGAAGAATTTTTTTAAAGAAGGATCTTCTTCTTGCAATTTTATGAAAGAGTCACGAGTAATTACTAAGTGACTATCTTGGCTATCAACTTCATTATCACTATTCAGTGAAGTTTCGGGTGTTTGTAGAGCTTGTGCTCTTGTAACTACTGCATTTGTAGCTTGCATGTTATTATCTTCCCAAGCAGCAATCTGCTGTGGGGTACACTCCCTAACTCCGTGAATACGACCAATAATAAGGTCCGCAATAGGATTAGGTAAGAGACAAGCATGCACATCTCCAGTAAAGAAAGGAGTGGCAATGCGAATTACAGCAGTAGGATATTTTTCTAGAGTGCCGCCAAATGTGACACATTTAATAACCCTTCCTGTAGCACAAGATGGATCTACAAGCGATTGTCTAACACCAATAGTGGTGCATCCGGAATCGAAAAGTAGTGAGACCGGAGTATCATTAACAAGACCCTTATGTAGAATTAAAGAACCCCTCCCGTCATGCGCAACAGCAGCTGGGTGACCACAACTCAAAGTAGTTATGGTACCCGGTTCGAATAAAGTACTGCATTGGGGGCATTTGTTTGCTCTCTCAAAGTCAAAAGCAGAACTAGTGACAGCGTCAAAGTTTTTACTATCAACAACATGATTACAGGCTCCCTCAGTTTCCTGTTGTACAGCATTAGCCTGCTGATATCTCTTTTTTTTGTGTTGAGATCTACCCCGACTATTATTACCTCTGAAGTTATCAGAGTTATTATTATCTCTGCAGTTATTATTGTCTCTATTGTAATTGTTATACTGGTTCGAATTCCAGTTTCCACGATTACTATCATGTTCACATTGATGCGAACATCTATTTGTTTGGTTCTGAGGTCTTCGGCAGGAATAACCTCTATTACCATATCCTCTTTTGAAATGCTTATAATTATTAGGGTGATAGTAACGACCACTATCAGGTTGTCTCCAATTCTTCGAAGAAGAATCACCATGAAATTGGTTTCCATGATTTTGACAGAAATTACCGCTGCCCTTTCTATCAAAATTTTGTTGGGATCTACGAGCAAAGTTTTGACCATACGGAGCTGCCGAAGCAACTGGTAAACCTTCTTTCACCTTAGAGTTACCCATGGTTATGTGTGGGTGCGCAGTTACGTATTGGCAACAGAAATCTTCCATTTCTTTTATTGTTTTAGGTTTACGTTCATGAAGGAAAGCAAGGAAAGACTCATTGACAGACGACATGACTTTGTCTCTAAGTATTAAGTCCATAAGTCCTTCATAAGTTTTTTCCGTCTTAGATAGTTCAACCCATCGTGAGAAAGTAATGCGTATTCTTGCAATAAACTCGGAGAATTCAACTCCATTTTCAGGTAACATGTTTTTAAATTGTAGACGATAGCCGTCTTCGTTAAGCTGATATTTCTTTAACAAAGCGGCCCTGACAACCTCATAATTGCTCTTGTCAGGTTCATCCACCATATTTAATATACTTAGAGCTTTACCTGTCAGTATCCCTGATAACTGATAAACATATTTTGCTTTGTCTATGTTATGAGCTGTACATGCTTGTTCAAATCTGTCCAGATAGAACATTATGTCATCACTGGAAGGACTAAATGTTGGTAACTTAATCTTAAAAGTATCATTATTAGCCTTCCCAGAAGATGAACCCTTGTTTGAATCATTACCATTACTCATGCTCGTCAATTTCAATTTCTCCAACTCTAAAGCTAAGAGTTTTTCTTCATGTTCCATTTTTGCTTTCCTCTCATCAGACTCTCTTTGTAACTTCCTTTCTTCAGCTTGAGCCTGCATTTGAAGTCTTTCATTTTCAGCTTCTTTTTTTCAAGTCTTTTATTTTCAGCTTCTTTTTCAAGTCTTTTATTTTCAGCTTCTTTTTCAAGTCTTTTATTCTCAGCTTCTTTTTCAAGTCTTTTATTCTCAGCCTCTAGCTGTAGCTTTCTTTCCTCAGCTTCTGATTCCCTTTTTTGTTTTTCCATTTCCATTTGGAATCTCTTTTCATCCACCTGCATCTGCAGTTTCTTTTGTTCAGCTTCCATATGCAGTTTCTTTTGTTCAGCTTCCATTGCTTTATCATATCGAGCAGTTGCAAATTCTTCTAACTTATCACCAGTCTTCCCAAGCAATTTACCCTGCTCAATAAAGTGCTCAAATGTAGACATGTTGTCTAACATATGAGTCCAAAACCTGAAATAATTAACTAATTTATTTCAAACCTAAGTGTAACAAGTCTTAATTAAGCACTTGTATATTCACATCACATTATATTATCCCAGTCTCTGTGGGAAACAAGTCTCCAATCAAAGAACTTGTATATGAAATATCAGCACTCAAATCTTGATCATAAGTGCACTTCTCATTCAATAGTGCACGACACTATTCATCATTCATTTATCATCAGTATAGTAGTAACAGTGCATTAGCATAGCCCATTAACTAATTACTATAACTGTAAACAATGACTATGTAAACACATGCAGAATGTAAACATTGAAAATGTAAACAATACAAACAATGTAAACAATAACAATGTAAACAATAACAAAGATCAGCAACAATACAAAAACTTTCGCAGAAATCAACTAAAAATAAAGCAGAAATTAATGAAATATCACAAAAAATGTGACGATATCTGCGATAGAATTAAACAAAATACATGACACCACAGTGTATAAACAAAAATGTTGTATGAAACTAAATTATAGACAAGAGTAGGCTAACAAATACAAACAAATCAAACAAAACTAAAGAATGTGAAATAATAACGAAAACAATATTAAAACATGTCATCACAGCTAACATAAATAGCAACAGAAGTCGCTTAGCAAATTCCAGTATCGGAAATTTGCAAACCCTACAGAAAACGCTCACAATAGACGACCTCTATGACGTGGCATAATCTAACGGAGACACCACCCAACCGAGAACCCGCTGAAATATAAACATATAAATATACAAATAACATATAGACATATAACATATAGAATGAGATGATACACAGAAGACTCAGCAGAAGTATAAGGGCACAGTTTACATACAAACAGGCCACTTAACTTAAAGGCTTCCAATCGTAGAACAGCAGAAAAAACGGATGTCAATCAACGTCCTAAAGAGCGAAGCTCCAACGATGATGGCACATCTGAACTGCTTCCACTGCTAACACGATGGTACAAGAGCTTCTGAAATACTGTGTGTTGAGTTGTTTCGGCACTTGACCTTCTAATCCAAAAGTAAGTTGATGGAAATCGGTACTTGGCCTTCTTCAGAAAACAACCCGTTTCAACCGGCACTTGACCTTCTCAAAAAAACGACAGCACTGGAACCTTGACAGCAGCAACTTGCTTGACTTGCGTAAAAGATAACAGCAGTCCGAGTTATCCGGCAACATGTAACAACGCCGGGTACTGTCAAATTCTTGTTTCCGTCAAAAAGTTGAAATTTTGACTTTTACCGGGCAACGCCGAGTACTTTGAAAATTTTGAAGATGTTGACTGTATTGAAGAATGTTAATTTCTTGAAGGATGCTGATGAATTCTTGTTGAAAATGAAGTGGGTAAGGGACCCCGTGTTTGCTAGTACCAGAATCAAACCAGCTTATGGCCACCAAATGATGCGTGATGCCATATGATGATGGATGGCATCCGCATGTCTGGTTTTGTGTAGTGTGTAGATGTGTTCAGTCAAAACAATGTTCATGCAACAATAACAGGGCAATCCACATAGGACGTCAGTAAACTCACGACGTATAAAGTCAATGAGTCTTGAAACAGCCGTTGACGTTTTTCTTCATTATTTATTGTGGACGCCACAGTGACAAAATGGTTACGCAAATGTGTAGGCACATCAAACAGTCATTATCACAGCAACATTCAATACAGCAATAAACGGTAGACAGCATTACAATGATGAGTCAGATGCATGTTATATTTCAAAGTGCTGTAAATGTAGTCAGGTGAACAACTCCATCCTTTTCTATAACAGCCAGGAGATAACCAGATGTATGAGATCAGTTCACTCTCCTTAGTTTGACTTCAGCAAGACAGACACGTCTGCCGAAGTATAAATAATGTCCTCAAGAATATCCTCTAGATAATAAAGGTTTTCTAAACCTAGTTCATTTAACAAAGTAGCAAGTAATGGTCCTTGGAACCTGCATCAACCGATGCAGTACAATGCAGCGACATGTGAGCTGGGAAAGAACATCTCGTGACGACGACTTTCGGAGACAGGCTATGAATCGAAATCGCTCACGACCCAAAATCGATAGAGTTAATGAAAAAGTCAATTTACCTTGCTTTCATGAAATACACAGAAATATCACGCCTCCCGACATGTGGGAAAACACTAGAGGTATTATCTCGACTAAACGAAATATCCATAAGAGGACTACACATCCCTGACAGAACAAAAAAAAAGCGGAGATCCCCTCTTCAACGAGGCATCTCTTTCGCCATTCCAAATCGCTCACCCCCACTAGTGGTGGGCGGAAACCGATCGACCAAACAACAAGACAAGTCATGCGCAGTCCAGCGCAAAAATGACCACAGCTCAAAAGTTAACTGCATTCGATACTAACGCGAGAAGACAAATGCTTACCGAGAAAAGTGACTATAGATTTCAAGCAGTTGTTGCCCTTGCGTACCTGTACCATAAGGTATATTGTAGTGTCAATTTTTATTTTTGTTTTAAAATGACAAAGGTGTGTGTCCAATCACGTAAAGTTACGCTGGTGTATGGTATAACTTACGCACTTGTTGTGAAAACAATTATAACGTTCATTTATATAATTAGTGTGAGTGTTGTACTAACTTATGTCAAATACAGAATCTCATAAATCTAATTAAAACTAATTAACAGCTAATTAAAGCACCGTATTTAAAGCATATAAAGTATGTAAATGTCCTCCGTACTGGTTCAAAAATAACCAACTAAAGTCCCGCGAAATTTTGTTTACTCGCAAATGTCCATGATTATCTTCCACGTTATCATGCAAGTTCCATGAATAATTGAATAACCATAAAAGATAATGACGAATGTTCCATTTCCAATTAGACAAAATTCCAACATCACAAGTTTCATTTATTTAGTTATGTCTCTTTGTAGTCCATGATACGCTATCATGAGTTAATTCCCTTAACTTTCCGCTTAAAGTTCACAATGTCCAAATGAAATGCATTATCGCACTGAAATGTGTCAGAATGTTAGATTATTTGTAGTCAAGCAATTAATGCGTTGTTCGTGCACATAAGCCGTGTATTGATAAAGTAAATAAAGTTCCTGACATCCATCTGATGAGCTGAGCAATACAAGGTATAACATGCAACAAGCGATTTCAGGATTCATCATCATCATGTGCCGAGTAATCATGGTCCATAAAAGCAAATAGTGCTAATATCATCAATGAGCGACTTATTCCATCTTATCGCTGAAACAATATGATAGTGTGAAAAAATTGTGTTCATCGAGGTCTTCATAAGTATTCGTTACGAAGCTACAGTAATAACTCATCAGATTCGAGCAAGAACAAGCATATTCAGTAACATCTGTGCACATGTTGTACACTGTCTATTGGTTAATCGGATGACAATTTCGTGGATTAGTTTGCTGTAACGTCACATCAGTACTTGCATTTTCAGTGTTGTTAGCTGCTAGTGGGTCTTTAACACACCGAGACAGAACATCCGCCAATACGTTCTGACTTCCTTTTATTGCTCGTATATCGTTGTCGTAAGGTTGGAGCGCCATTGCTGCTCTGGCTGCTTTCTCATTACGAAATTCAGCTGTTTTGAGGAAAGATAAAACCCGCTGATCCGTTTCCAGGACGAATTTCGTGCCAATAAGATAGCGTTGCAATTTTGCAAAACAATACACCACCGCGAGTAATTCCCGCTCGACGATGGGGTATTTTTTTCTGTTGGTGTCAGTTTTCGACTGACATATAGAATTTGATGAAAATTATCTTCGAAGTTCTGCAATAGTGTACCACCTATCCCCGAAGCAGATAAAGAGAAGTCTAGTATCAGGCAATCTTAAAATTGGCTATCTAGAAAAACAACTTTTCAATAAATTTGATGACTCATCGCATGAATGAATCCAAACAATCTTATTTGGAGAGTTCTTCCTTAATAACGAAAACAGAACTGAATTAATTTATGAAACATTAGGTGAGAACTTACTGTAGAATCCAACAAGACCCAGCAGACTGCGAACGTGTTATTTTGTCTTAGGAATTTCTAGATTCAGGATCTTTGAGATAGTGGAATCCTCAGGCTTAAGAAAACCGCCTCCCACTTTGTGACAATGAAAGAAATTTCAGTGAATCCTATTTGAATTTTAAATGGTCTCGCAGTAAGATGATGAGAAGAAGAGTATTTGAATACTGGATTCCAAGATTAGGATCATCGCAAGATTCATGGAAAAGGCAAATGTCATCAATGTAGGTGATGATGTCATCACGAATAGAGAAAATTTTTCTCATCATACGGACAAATGTCGCAGGCGCGTTGACTTGTCCAAAAGACATAAAATTGAATTGGAACAATCCTAAAGGTGTAGCAAAAGCTGTGTAGGGTTTGGCTCTATCCGACAGAGGTACTTGCCAATATCCTTTAGATAAATCAAATTTACTGAAGGAATTTGCAGTAGATAGTCTATCCAGCAAAGATACTAACAAAGGTAGAAGTTCAGCATAAAAAAATAGTGTTTAAGTTTGCGACAGTCAAACTATAGTCCCATATTGTTAGCATTCTTCATAACAATGACCATTAAACTGTACAACATTATTAGCCTCATCGTGTTTCATCTTCTTCTTCTTTGATCCTTAGCCGCCGACCATCAAAGCAGTCAGTGGCCATTACGCCTAGTGGCGTCTTGTAGGGCAACAAGAAATTTATTCCACTTTGCTCGGTCAGTGGCCATCCTTCGTACAGTGCCCCAACTCTGGTTCATTCTTTGCATCTCAGCCTCCACAGTCCTCCGCCAAGTGGTTTTTGGTCGGCCTCTCTTTCGTTTTATTTCAGGAGTCCATAGCATGGCTGTTCTTGTGATGGCATCGGAGTCTCTTCTGAGGACATGGCCAACCCAGCTCCAGCGTCTGCCAGCTATGATGGTGTGCATGTCCACTTGCTTGCTCCGAGTAAGCAGATCTTGGTTGGTGATAGTATTCGGCCAAAAGATTCGGTGAATTTTTCTTACGCATGTTGTGTGTGAAAAGAGGACAATTTCGACATTTCCTTCTCTGTAACTCTCCAGCATTCTGTACCATAGAGAAGCACAGAAAGCACACAGCTCTGATATAATCTTTATTTTGTGCTTTTGCTGTATTGAGAGGACTTCCAGATGTTGTTTAGGCTAAAAAGGCTGTTCTTGCCTTATTCATTCTAATGTTGATGTCTTTGCTTGCCTCACCGTCTGGTGTTACTATGCATCCTAGGTATATTAAGGTGTATGTCTGTACCAGTTGCTGATTCCTTGCTGATATGGGCTCAGGGTTGCTCACATTGAGCGTCATGACCTATGACTTCTTTAAATTGATGTTCAAGCCCAACCGCTGGGTATACTTATTGAGTCTATCCGTTTTTTCCTGAATGTGTTGATGTGAATGTGTTAGTAGTGCATTGTCTTTGTGATAGACGAGCGCCAAGGCCTTATAGCTCATCTTTTCCTTCATCTCTCGTATTTTATTTCCCCCCACATTTGTGCTCTTTCATCCCACATTTGCTATTTCATCGTTTTGATTACTCGCAACCATTATATAGAGAACCGCATTTGTTCTTTCATCGGTGGTAAAATACAGTCTTTTTATTGAGTCCCCATACCTGACATCATCGTTTGAAGTCCACATTGCATCGTGATAAATCTGGTGAAAACACATCTGGTCATCCAAATCAGACATCTGGGCATTATACAATTTCTGTGGACTGTTGTTATCTTTGTTGCTCGGCCGCTGTCCATACAAGCGACGGGTCACCACATTGGACGCCCAGCTTGGCCAGGTGAAAACGGATCATGCTGTTTAAACCAACCGGCATGTAAATTAATAGGCGGCGCCACAGAGGGGACATGTTAGCATGCTGGCGACAATAGACGGAAGTAACAAAGAAAGCCGCCAACCCACGGAGCGATAGACAATCAGAGAGTAATGTGACAGCACTTTTGCATTGGTCAGCCAATTATCTCAATATCTGTTTGTCAGGCAAGCCAGGCAACGAAAGTTGGTCACGAATTACCCCACCCACTTTTGGACTGACAGGGGACAAGAGCGATCCTGGGAATGAGTGACCAGAGGGTTCTTAGGTATTGGTTGTATGGGCGGAGCTGTACGTCGCCGGTCCAAGGAACCCACATTTGACTTCTAGAGAAATAATGTACCGCGTAGCTCGCTGGTGCAACCAGACGATACGTCAAGGCCTAAAATCCCACCCGCTGCAGACCCAAATAGAACAGTCCCAACTAAGATGGTTTGGCCATGTCTGCAGAATGGGAGAAGATCGGCTACCACGACAAGCATGGGAAACAAAGAGCCAGGGATCCAGACCTCCAGGACGACCCAGAGTCCGCTGGGAGGACAACATTAGACAATCTTTGAAGGACCGAGGACTAGAATGGAACCAGGCCAGGAAGAAGACAGCTGATAGAATAGTCTGGCGCTCTCTCTTCCAAACCTCTACACCTCACGGTAGAAGAGGAACGACTAAGTAAGTAAGTAAGTAGCTCGCTAGAGAGAGGAGTCCAGTTTTTACATTGTGAGGTAGAGATTAAATCCCTAAAACGCCTAGCCTAAATACACGTGTTTATTCAGAGTAGATAATGATTCATTTCTGGGGTGAATTGTGTTCTTAAAGGATTTTGCGAAGGGAAAAGAAGTTTATCAGAAGTCTTAGTCTACACGCAACGTGTCTGACGTCTAACCAGAAATAAGTTATTAAAAAACGGACATTTGGCTAGCAGAATTCGCCATAGGACATCTTTCATTCCTCAATTAAAAAGGAATATTTTCTCACCCACAATTCAGAAGGTGGACGCAGCATTTTCGTCACCATATACTGCTGGCTCACAAGTTCAATACATAGTTATCGCATGTTCAAATCACTCGAAAGCTTATTATCTGAAGTCAAGCTAAAGAGCTCAAAAGTGGAATCTCATATTTATACCAAGTGCAACACACTCTTAAGCTTGGAATGTCTGTATTAACATCTAGATCATTTTTAGCATCAGGAACATTCAATTGTGTCTCTGATGGTTCCTTGTTCAGAGTTTCTCTGAAGTGCTCTGCCCCTTTTGTTTCCTGTCCCTCTGCTGTCGTGATCAGATTTCCTTGCTTATCTCTTATTAATGTAATATTGTTTGCAACTCGTTTTCCGCTGATGAATTTAGTTTTTTTGTAAACTGTGCTTTGTTCATTTCTCAGTGCTGCCTCTTCTGCCTGTCTTGCAAGATCGTCTAGGAAATTCCTTTTGTTGGCTCGGGTTTGGCGTTTAACTTCCTGGTCCAGCTGACTGTACTGTTCGCTATATAGTTGCTTTAACCTGGGGGACTTCGCTTTTGTTTTCTTTCTTTTCATTTCCTTTCTCATTGTTATTGTGTTTAATGTTTCTGGTGTTATCCAGTCTTGCTTCTTCATTTCCTGGAATCCCAAGCATGATTTGCTGCTTTCCTTATATATTGTTCAAATGGTGTTGAATTTCTGGTCTATATCACCAGTCAATGCCTTTTCCTGACTTTTGGCAAATTGATATCGTTTCTTTATGTCAGCCACAAAAGCTTTTCTGGTAAGGGGGTCGTTCAATTTGCTGATGTCAAACCTTTTCTGTGCAGTTACAATTGGTCCAGCCCTTCTTAGTTTCACTTTCAGTTTTGCGAGTACTAAATGGTGATCACTTCCCACATCTGCACCTCTTCTTACCCTCACATCTTGTAATGCACGTCTCCATCTACCGTTAATCATGATGTAGTCTATCTGGTTTCTGTCCCGTCCATTTGGTGATTCCCATGTTAATTTGCATCATGTTTCATGACCTCCTGTAAATGATTTGTGTGAAGAATACATTCACATCCCTGTATAAGAAAAAGTATGAAGTTATTTTGTTCTTCAAAAGGTGTAACCCGTCTTGTAGCACCTGAAGAAAGAAACATTATTGTTAATGCCGCCAAACTAACCAATGTAGTGGCCAGTATATACCAGAGTAAATCAGAGTATGTCAGCATCTGAAAGATAAATTCCGAAGTCATATTAATCTCCTTGAAGTTCCTAAATGAAAAAGAAAAACCATATTGTAAAAATCATATGGAAACAAGGAAAACAAGCAGCTAAATATACAGTTTTGACAGAAGAGCATCTGATCAAAGTGAACATGACACATGATCATCATCATTATTGATAGATATCACATCATCACTGATGGATGAGGTAGGTCCCTTTTCAGCATTATCATCTAATTCTTTCTATTCAACATATTCATCTGATGACTCTTCATCACCCTGGAGATCATCAAGGGACTCCTCAAAGATGGGAGGAAGAAATTTATTATTATCACCATCCCTCAAACCTATGTTACTCTGTTTATTATCATGTGACCGTGCATGCATCTGCTTAAGAGCCTGTGCTCTGGTAGTATCAACCCTTGCAGTAAAGACATGTTTCTCCCAATGTGCAATGTCCTTCCTGGAACATTCTCTTAGTCCTGGAATGTTACCCACAATTATTCCAGCCACTGATTTTTCCAATAGACAAACTAGAGTCTTTCCGTTAAAATAAGGGGTCTAAAAATACTTCAGCAGTTGGCTAATATTTAACTGTAACCCCGAATGTGATGCACTTAACATTTTTGCCTGTGTAATCAGCTTGGTCCACTAATGATCTTCGAACCCCTACAGTGGTGCATCCAGTGTCCCTGAGCACTGAAACAAGTTGGTTGTTTACAAAATGTTTATTGAACACTACTGATCCAGTCCTATAATAAGAGAACATGACTGGCAAAGAGTGGACGCACATGAGCCTAGGAACCCACTTCAGCTGAAATAAAGAATTGCATTCACAACAATTAGCACTATTGGACAAGTTATTACTACATGCATTTGCATGAGAAGCAACATTGTTATTTTGGACATTGTTAACTGTGTTATGTTCACTCTGAAAAAACAACTGCATGGGAACTTTCAGGATTTCAAGAACATCGAAAGCTATTGTTCTGTTGAAAACTCCTGTTATTGTAATTATTTCCATTGTTTCCATAGAATGACCTATGTTCTCTGTTTCATTGGAAATTGTATCCACTTCTGTTCCAATCCCTGCCAGGTCTGGAAGAGTATTGTTGGGGTATATATCCATCATCATATGATTGGAAGTTCCTTGGAGGTTGCTGTGACCTCTTGTTAAAATTATACCTCCCTCTGAATGATCCAATATTATGATCTCGATTCAATCGAAAATTTCTATCCAATCTATTTGATCTTTGTCTGGGTGGATTGTACGTCATAGTTCTAGCTGATGCCATTGGATCCTTTATGTTAGCCTTGCTAAGATTTCTTCCAGGATGTGCAATTTGGTACTGTCGTCCATAAATTGCCAAAGCAGACAATGACTCAGGCTTCCTCTCCTGTAAAAATGACAAAACGTCAACACTGACAGAAGACAACACATTGTCTCTTAAAATTAAGTCAGTCAGAAAAGTGTTATCACTTTTTGATAAATCAACCCATCTAGAAAAGCAAAGCTTAATGGATGCAATATATTTAGCAAAATCTTTGGCTGAATCAGGCAACAATGATTTCAGTTTGAATCTGTATCCATTTTCTTCCAGTTGATATTTTTTAGCAATAAAGCCTTCACAGCATCATAATCATTTCTAGTATGATCATCCATGGTGCAGACTACTGTAAGAGCCTGACTGACCAATAAACCCCTTAACCTGCTGGGCCATGTGGCTCTATCCATCTTGAACTCCTGGTAACATGTTACAAATCTATTTAAAAAAAAACACGAAATATCGTCTATATTGGAATTAAATTTAAAAGTAGAAGCATGGTCTTATTTTCAAGCCTCCTCAGCTGCTGGATTAACCTTTTTATGTAAAAACTTTAATCTTTCCAGCTCAACTTCTGCCATCCTCTGAGCATAGGCCAAATTTTTCTCCTCTAGTTCAAGTTCTTGTTGTGCCTTCCTTTCTGCTTGAGCATGGACCATTTTTTTTCCTCAAGCTAAAGTTCTTGTTCTCTTCTCCTATTCTCATGTTCTAGCCTATTATTCTCTTGTTCAAGAGCTAAATCATTCTTTCTTTTAATTTCAGCTAATTCTTCCTCTCTTCTCAGCTACAGCTAATTATTCATGTCTCCTCTTCTCCTCCACCAGACCTAATTCTTCCTCTAACTTCTTCTGTTCTCTGGCGCAGGCTCTCTCCTCTCTTGCTATGTCGTCTAATCTCTTCACTTCCTTTGCATGCTCAGTGAGAGCAAAGGTTCTTAAAGCTTCTCCCTCCAATCCACATTCCTTCCCAATCTTAACAAAAGATTCCAGGGTAGCTATATTACACTATTATTGTGACTCAAACTTGTCCAATAATAATTCAATTGATATATATTTACTCTGTGATCAATTTCACCAACAAATGTAATTTTATGTTATGTTGTTCGTCCATCACGGGTGATGAACACTCTGTTCATCCAATTATCATTAATATGTTAGGTTAGTCTATGGGTACGAAGGTGACTGATGAGCCCGATGCGGGCATGGATAGATCTCGGACAGTGTGGGCAGGGAATGTTTGCTTCATGTGAAGGTTTTATTTCACGGTCTTTTCTAGCTTGTCTCCGCTGTTCCGCTGCTAATCTTCTGGATGATTCGCATGCCGCTGCACCTTTACGAAGAGATGTGCACCAAGCAGTTCGGTCTTGCGCAGCAGCTTCCCATGTGTCAGGGTTTATGTCAAACGCTTTCAATGAAGTCTTAAACGTGTATTTGAAGCGCTTCTTTTAGCCACCATGGGAGAGTTTACCCTTCTGCATCTCACCATAAAAGAGTATCTTTGGCAGTCGATGGTCTGGCATGCGGACGACATAACCTGCTGTAGCGAAATCTCTGAAATAATTGCTAAATTCAGAAAGATTTTACTCCTATGATAATAAATAAACCCGCCCGTGTGTGGTTGCCTATCGTCGTCTCTACGCCAGTAGAGCGCTGAATTTTGTGCAGTGGTAATGCTTAGAAAATGATCTCGCCGTCAAATCTTTCACGCTTTCGTAGTTCGTCCTTGAGAATTAAAAATAACATTTTGCAGGATCAAGGAGTATTTGTTCCAAGACCGAGAGAGAGAAGAAGGGAGGTGGATGAAGGAGCGACAGAAGAAATGCTACCATTGTCGCGCGTTTGGGTTTTGAAACGCCAAATTGTAATGAGAGCGCGACAGTATTGCCTTTAGCAGATTTGAAAAACAAGACGCAAAGCCATGCATACATTGTATTATATTCTCGCAGTTGAAATGTATATACACACATACAGTCAGCTCTCATTTCCTGTCTAGTAGTGTATTTCTGACGTAACCCAAACAAGTTGTTTTATTTTGAATAAAAATGATAGAGAAGGGGGAAAGATGGCCGACTTATGGAAAAGTATATAATTGACGACTAACAGTGACGAAAATGAAAATCCAAACGACAAATAATATGGCCATAAAAATCATATATAGGGATAGCTTAGAGTCTCCTGAGCAATAATATGTTTTAATATACATAGTAGCCCAATTATTAACCAAGATATTGAAATAATACTATATATCTACGAACGGTACTGCTCATTCTATTTATAACATTATTTGGGGACGCAAGTTTAAAAAAGAGGCATTAGAGTGATTCAAATCCGATTTGTTGGTATAGGAGTATAGGAAGGAGGGTATTGGTTGGCCCAAAAGCTAAATATAATTTGCAGACTCACTCCTAGTATGTTTGGAGTTTTTTTTTATTTTATTTAAATTGAATAGCTAGACCTCGCTGTGATTGGGCCAGTCTAGTGATATTGGCAAAAAAGTTCCAAGGCTTGTCGCCATTTGATACATAATTGTTAGTATGCAAGCTGCGTTGAGAACAGCAGTGCTAAGAGTGAAATAAAATTTAAAAAAAACCTTGGCAGTCTGGACGAGGGCAAAGCTGAACTTATATATATATAAATGCTAATGCCAGTAAACGTATGTTTGTGATATTTCCATTGAATTGTGGTAAGAACGAAATTTATTAACCTTGTTATTACAAAAATTTGGTGTATAAGATACTGCTTTATTGGGAATGTTTTGCGACTAAGTACATAGGTCCCCTAGCAGACTTGTGCAGGGCCTATGGGGTTGCTCACACGCAGTAAAACTTACATGAGTTGTATAACTTCAAATGATTTCCACAGTTACCAGTGGGAAGGCTAACCCACATTATCCTATGGGAGAGGATCATTGTTGAAGTGTCAGAGGCGTTTTAGCCATTAGGGAGAAGAATAGGAGCACTGGTATGAGTTGTTTTCTCAGATGAAAATGGTTGAAATTGGTTGGTCAGAGGAATCTGACCCTTTTCTTTTTATTGAATTATACCATGTATTACTTGTGGAATGATATTGTAGATGTGTTATAAAGAATCATAACCTTGTTTCAGGGTTTTTGTTCTGGTACTAAGCTAGTGCCAGAACCCTGGTGAATTTTATCTTCGTGAGAGAAATTAAAATTTTTGCTGGTACACGCTGTCTACCACACTACACCAGGGACTGTGTCAGATTTGTCATTTGGTTGAAATTTTTGCTGGTACACGCTGTCTACCATGAATCAACCCATGAAATATAGGAGATTGTCAGCATCGTAACTACTACCAACGGAAGATAAGTGCCATTGTGTCGGCACTAAGAGTTCATCCACTTGTATTAAAACTTAATAAATAAAATAATTTACTGTTGAATAAACATTCCACAAGAGATAGAGAAAAGAGAGGGTGTGATGAAAATACCCCAACCCACCATTAATTACTAGGGTTAACTTAGTCTATAGTAATACCTAAATATAATTAGATTGTAATATTGCTTTATATGGACAGAAGATCCATTGTGGTATTTAATTTTATGTAAATAAAACGGGAGCCGCGCTGGTGTAATGGCTTCGGCGTTGTACTGGCGACCAGGTGTTCATGGTTCAAACCCGGGCGTCAGCGTTTGAAGAAATGTTTACGGCCGGAAATTTGACTGAATAGCCTGAACGGCTCCTGTGATAAACCCTCTGTGGATGGGAAGGAGCGAAGCTCCTGACCGGGTTGGAAGGAAAGTCCTCAGGTTCCCCAGCCTCGCAATGACATGTCATTGGGCCGAAGGGCTGAAAGCCCAAGTGCCGCTGGTTAAGAAAAAAAAAAAAAAAAAATGTAAATAAAACCATAACTTTCATTTCGTTGTTGGTCCTGACTCAGAAAATTCTGAATAGGGCAAATAAAATTGTAATATAGCATATTACATAATATTCAGGCACAGACTTCTATAAGATATATCCTAGAGTGTTAGTCTGTATGTGGTTGTTGTATTGACCCAGTTCTATTTATGTGATAGAATTAAAGTGTATTTGTATTGATTTGTCTTACACTGCATTATATCTTCATTACCCTAGACACTTAGACGTAGTCATATAACTAATAAATAAAAATCTAGAGCCAAGTGAGATCATAGGGTGGTAGCAGCTAATAATAATAATAAATTCTTTAAGCACCAAACACGGCGCATAAGGCAGAAACCAGTGCTCTCCAGGTTGTACGTTGTGACGCCACTCCTCTTAGCTCTTGCACATTGTTTAATCCCAACGTTCTTCCTTCTCTTATTATTGTTCTTCTGAGTGTTTATTTTGGTCTTCCTTTTTTCCTCTTACCCTCAGGAACCCAAGTGAGTGCCTGAAATGGTATTCTGTTGTTTTGCATTCGTAGGACATGACCGATATATGACCATCGTCTTTTCCTTATATAGTTGGAGACATATTTCTGCCTAGAGTCTTCTCTTATTTGTCGATTAGTCTTGAATTCTCTCCAACTGATGTTCATGAGTTTTCTAAGACATTTGTTCTCGAATGTATTCAGCTTGTTCTCCAATGATTTTGTTATTTTCCAACTCTCACAGCCGTATGTTAACACTGAGATAACATTTGAATTAAACAGACGAAGCTTGGTATGTATATTCAATGATCGTAATTTCCAAATGTTAGATAAACTATTGAAGGCGCTAGCTGCCAAAGCAATTCTAGTATGAATTTCTCTTGTTGTGTCACCATCCTGAGTCATTTTACTGCCTAAATAATTGAAACTTTCAACTTTCTGTAGTTTTTCCCCATTCAGCATGATATTAAAGGTCTCGTTAGAAAAGTTCATAACTTTAGTTTTAGAGGCATTTATTTGGAGACCTATTTTAACCGAAAGATGACACAAATTATTTACTGCTTCTTGGGATTGTCTGGGTGTTGAACTTAAGAATGCTAAATCATCTGCGAAATCCAGGTCCCCCAGGAATTTTCCATTTGTCCATTTTATACCTAATTGTTCATTGTGGGTATAGTTTCTCATAACCCAATCAATAGCTACTCCAAAAAGTAGTGGTGACATAATACAGCCTTGTTTCACCACTGTTTCTACTGTAATCCATTCTGTATTCCCTTTATTTGTTCTAACACAACATCTTGCATTGTCATATAGCGCTTTGATTATATTCACATATTTTGTTGGAAAACCATAGATTGTAAGTATCTTCCACAATGATGGGCGGTGTAGACTATCAAAGGCTTTTTGAAAATCGACGAAGGTGATAATAAGTGGCGATTGCATTTCCACTGATTCTTCTATAATTGTTCTTAGTGTGAATATTTGATCAATACATGATCGTTTCGGCCTGAAACCCGCTTGTTCTTCTCTGATCTTTTCAGCAGCTAGATTCCCTAAAAATACTTAACCATCAACTACTAAACTCAGGGGCCTACACAGCTGACCTCACTTGATAGACAAATAATATTAAATAATAACATCTATAACACCAAATCCACCACATATATTGGTAGGCTTGTCCGGGATTGTAAACTTCTACAAATACATAGATAGGAATCTCATATAATAAAAATAAAAGTATTCCTTTGTGGAAATTAAATAGTGGATGGGGGAGCCGCGCTAGCGTAGTGGTTACCACACCGCTCTGGCGACCGGGTGATCCAGGATCAAACCCGGGTGACAGCATTTGAGGATTTTTCGTCGACCAGGATTTGGACTGGATTAACTCGAGACCTGGCGAGGACATTTGAAGGAGTGTCGTCGACCAGGGATTGGCGGCTCCTGAGCCGACCCAGCTGTAATGGGTACCTCCGAAATCGGATAGTATTTGCCTGAATGGCGAGGGACACCTGTCTCTGTACAAGAAAAAAGGGATACTCACGTAAAATCAATGTCAGGTTAGACATAAATAATAACCTGAGATTTCGCCTCGAGTATTAGCGGGCGTACGAAAAAAAAAAAAGTGGATGAACTGTCAGTGCTTATAGTTGTTGTTTAGTCAGAGTTGATAAATTACCTTAGTATATTGTTAACGTTACTTGATATAATATGGCTGACTTGGCAAAGTTCAGATCTGCTGCTGTGCAGGCTGCTAAGGAAATGGGGATGGACGGTCAAGGTGTAGTGGCTTATGTAACAGCTGAAGTAGATAAATTTATTGAACGTGACCGCGAAGATGCTAAGGAAGCTAAGAAATTAGAAGCAGAGAAAGAAATCAAAAGGTTGCAAATTGAGGCTGACAAGGAGGCTAGGGCCTTAGAGGCTGATAGAGAGGCTGAGATTAAGCGGCTTCAATTTGAACAAAAGAAAATGGAGGCTGAGGCTGAAGAGAAACGACTGCAAAGGGAAGCAGAAAAGGAGGAAAGAAGACAGATTGCCGAAAGGGAAGCAGAAGATAAAAGATTACAGAGGGGGCACGAGTTACGACTACGGGAGTTGGAAATTCAAGGCCATGCTCTTGAAAATGGTCACAGCCCCTCTACTTCTGATGCCACTGCTAGTCAGGGGGCCTCCAACTCAGCCATGGGGTTCCATTTAGATTATTTTGTTGAGAGAGATGATGATATTGAATCATATTTAAGCAGGTATGAGGTATTAGCTACATCTTATGGGCTAGAAAAAGAAAGATGGAGCCTGAAGTTATCCCAAGGTCTTAGGGGAACAGCTTATGAAGTTTTTTTCAAAAGTGAGCAGGGATGACCAAGACAATTATGACATGTTAAAGCAGGCTCTTTTGTTAAGATACGAGAAGAATGGTGAATTTTATCGTAAGAAGTTTAGAAATTCCAAGCTTTTGTCTGGGGAGACATACCACCAATTCTCTGCCAGATTGGAAACCTATTTGGAGAAATGGACTGCTCTGGGGAAGACCCAAGATCTGAAAGAGATGATCATGATAGAGCAATTAAGAGAGTCCATGGCTCCTGACCTGAGAAAGTTTCTCATGGAAAAATATGGAGAAGTTGGGTGAGGTACTTAATGTCGCTGAGAGGTATCAGGCGGCCCAGGCAGAGGTAGCTGGCGCTAGAAAGAAACCTATAGAACAAAATAAGGCCCATCATAACCAAAATAAGTTTGACCATAGAGATCAAGTTAACAAAGGTAAACCCAACTTTGATAGGCCAAGAGTCGATTATCGTGAAAAAAACCCACAGTTCAATGACCGAAAATATGATGAAAGAAATATCTGGACAGGCAAATCCAGGAAGGAACACATTTAATGGCCTTGTCTATCGCAACCGAAATGAAAATTGACCCTCTCACCTCATTTGAATATCCACTGAAATGTTTGCACAGGTGAAGATCAGTAATAACCTGACAAAAGGACAGAGGGAGACGATTCAAAAGGTCCTGGAGAAACATACAGACGTGTTAACGGATAAGCCGGGGCACACAAATTTGTTGGAATATGATATGAAACTACTAGACCCAACACCCATCTGTATGAGGCCCTATTCTATTCCTTTCGCTAAGGAGATAGATTATTTGTTACAAGAAGGGATTATTTCTCACAGTGAATCTCCTTATAGCTCTAGTGTGGTTTTGTTGCGGAAACCATCGGGAGAACATAGACTGTGCATAGATTACAGGAAACTGAATGCTGTCACAGAAGGTCAGGTGGATCCATTACCTGATACAAATCAACTATTTGCCAGGCTGAACAGAGCAAAATATTTTCTAAGGTGGATCTTAGCAAAGGCTGTTACCAAATTCCAGTAAAGCCTGAGGTTCGACCTTATTTAGCCTTTAGCGCCTCGGAAGGCCATTATGAGTTCAACATGTTGCCGTTTGGGTTGAAAAATGCCCCGAGTGTGTTTTCTATGATGATGCGAAAATTGTTGGATCCCCTGAAAAATCCATGCATCTCGAATTTCATGGATGATATCCTCATTACTACTGAAACATTTGAGGAACACGTTAACTCTTTGAATATGCTGTTTGATAGACTCAGAGAGGCTAACTTGACTGCTAGACCAACCAAATGTTGTATTGGATGTAAAGAGTTAGAATTCTTGGGACATACGGTACATCAGAGTAGCATGACCCCTGACCCCAAGAACCTGGAGAAATTGCAGAGAGCACCGAGGCCACAAACAAAGAAAGATGTGCGATCTTTTGTATCGTTGTGTGGTTTTTACCAAAAGTACATTAAACATTTTAACTCTGTATGTGCTCCTCTGACGGATTTAACTCGTAAGGGACAACCTGATACAATTAATTGGTCAACACAGTGTGAATTGGCATACCAGGAGTTAAAGGAAAAACTCTCAAGCAGGCCGGTATTGAAATTGCCTGACTTGAATCAAGAATTTGTCGTGAGAAGTGACGCAAGCAATGTGGGTCTAGGGGCTACATTGTTGCAAAGGTCCTCTTCACAAGAGGGGGAATTGAACCCAGTCGCTTATGCAAGCCGCAAGTTGAAAAAATCAGAAAAACGCGTAGGACTTCATTTGCACTAAGTTATCTCACAGATTATAACCTGCAATGAATGCATGTTTTAGGAGGGGAGGTGTGTAGCGAAATCTGTGAAATAATCGCTAAATTCTGTAAGATTTTACTCCTATGATAATAAATAAACCCGCCCGTGTGTGGTTGCCTATCGTCGTCTCTACGTCAGTAGAGCGCTGAATTTTGTGCAGTGGTAATGCTTAGAAAATGATCTCGCCGTCAAATCTTACACGCTTTCCTAGTTCGTCCTTGAGCATTAAAAAAAAACATTTTGCAGGGTCAAGGAGTATTTGTTCCAAGACCGAGATAGAGAAGAAGGGAGTTGGATGAAGGAGCGACAGAAGAAATGCTACCATTATAACGCGTTTGGGTTTTGAAACGCCAAATTGTAATGAGAGCGCGACAGTATTGCCTTTAGCAGATTTGAAAAACAAGACGCAAAGCCATGCATGCATCGTATTATATTCTCGCAGTTGAAATGTATATACACACACACAGTTAGCTCTCATTTCCTGTCTAGTAGTGTATTTCTGACGTAACCCAAACAAGTTGTTTTATTTTGAATAAAAATGATAGAGAAGGGGGGAAAGATGGCCGACTTATGGAAAAGTATATAATTGACGACTAACAGTGACGAATATGAAAATCCAAACGACAAATAATATGGCCATAAAATTCATATATAAGGATAGCTTAGAGTCTCCTGAGCAATAATATGTTTTAATATACACATTAGCCCAATTATTAACCAAGATATTGAAATAATACTATATATCTACGAACGGTAAGACGGACGGACTGTTGTTTTTGCTCATTCTATTTATAACATTATTTGGGGACGCAAGTTTAAAAATGAGGCATTTTTTTTTTTCTATAACCAGCGGCACTCGAGCTTTCCAGCTCTTTCGGCCCAATGACATGTCATTGCGAGGCTGGGGGGTCAGTGGACTTTCCTTCCAACCCGGTCAGGAGCTTCACTCCTTCCCATCCACACGGGATTTATGTGCAGGAGCCGTTCAGGTTATTCAGTCAAATTTCCGGTCGTAAACATTTCTTCAAACGCCGACGGCCGGGTTTGAACCATGAACACCTGGTCGCCAGTACAACGTCGTAGCCATTACACCAGCGCGGCTCCCAAAGAGGCATTAGAGTGATTCAAATCCGATTGGTTAGTATAGGAGTATAGGAAGGAGGGTATTGGTTGGCCTAAAAGCTAAATATAATTTGCAGACTCACCGCACCACGTGCAAATTACAGCAACTCGGGTAGAAGGTATTGCCACATCCCCCTTACAGCCCAAACCTCGTGTTGATGGTAAGCCCAAAGTTGGAACAGGCTTCGGAGAATCTATCCACGCTATGCTGCAGATCAGCCTCTGAGCCAGCATTGAGGGCACAATCGTCAGCAAACAGAAAATCTCTGATGGTGTGTGATTTGACCTTGGTTTTTTATTGAAGCCTCCTAAGGTTAAACAATTTTCCATCAATACGATATCTGATGTCGATTCCTGTGTCCCCGTCTCTGAAAGCATCAGTCAGCATGGCAGAAAACATGATACTAAACAGAGTCGGTGCAAGTACACACCCTTGTTTAACTCCATTTGAGACGGGAAAAGGCTCCAATAGCTCACCGTTTTCCTGAACTCTAGCCTGCATTCCATCATGCAGTTGCTGCACTATTGTGATAAATTTCTTTGGGCAGCCGCATTTTGCTATGATCTTCCATAGACCCTCTCTACTGACCGTGTCGAACGCCTTTGTCAAATCGATGAAAGCTGTGTACAGGTCATAGTGCTGTTCTTGGCATTTTACTTGTAGCTGTCTTGCAGCGAACACCATATCGGTGGTTCCACGTTCTTTCAGGAATCCACACTGACTTTCAGGTAAAAGACCTTTGTCAAGATGAGCCGTAAGGCGATTCAGAAGGATTCTGGCGAATATCTTCCCAGCGATTGATAATAGAGAGATGCCTCGATGATTGTTACAGTCTTGGCGATTACCTTTACGTTTATATAGATGTATAATTGACGCATCTTTGAGATCGCGTGGGATGGTTTCACTCTGCCACATTTGCTGGAAGATCATGTGAAGTTTCTATATCAGAACTGTACCGCCATCTTTATAGACCTCAACAGGAATTGAATCGGAGCCGGGAACCTTCCCACTAGAAAATTGACGAATCGCTTTTTGAGTTTCCTCCAGAGTTGCTATATCATCTAGTGCTTCATTTATAGGAATTTGGGGCAGGCGGATGATGGCTTCGTCGTTAATAGATGATAGCTGGTTCAGAATATTATTAAATTGTTCGACCCAGCGTTGGAGAATTTTTTCCTTGTCTGTAATTAGTGTTTTTCCATCTGCATTAAGGAGGGGGAAATGATCCTGATGATGTTGGACCATAGACCGCTTTGAGTGCATGGTAAAAATTTTTCAAGTTATGGCTGTCAGCAAAGCATTGGAGCTCATCTGCTTTATTACTCAGCCATGAATTTCGCATCTGGTGTAGTTTATGTTGGACGATTCTACGCATGTTGTTGAAAGCGTTTTTCTTTGATGTAGATTTGGATCATTTAAATATGCTTTATGGAGATGGTGTTCCCAGGGAACATCTTCTTTATAGCATCTGAGTTCTCATCAAACCAGTCATTTTGTTTCTTGATGGCGGGACCCAGGACTTCTGTAGCAGTGTTGTAGATCTGCTCACTTAGGGCTGCCCAATTTGTTTCCACACTTTGGCCGTCTAACGAGATAGATTTGAGACGGTCTTCTACAGTCGTCAGCAAATGACTGTTTGATTTTTGTCTTCTTAGTTTGGTGACATCCAGCCTTTTTTTAGTTTTCTTCCCCTGAGGGCGCCAACAAATATTTTACCAACCAATATCAATCAACTGCACTGAACTATAGATGGTACTATAGATGAGCAAAAAAAAAATAGCAATACAAACAAGATTACGGAAGAACAGTAGAAAGAGCCAACACAAGAAAATACTAAGGAATGAACTAAGGCAGAAATTTATGAAATGTATAAAAATAAAAATTAGCTCGACCACACTTATGACACTACAAGAACTATTTCGCAACATATAATACATCTAATAAATGAAAAATATTAAGATCAACTGCACACATTTCACGAACAATGTGGAGAATAAACCAACCAAATTACAATTAACTTGACAACAAATACACATTTACAAATAAACAGGGCAAAACAACTAACAAAAATGGCTTTAGTAAACTCGGTAGTGGCAGTGAAACACACAGCTTTGTAATGCCGGCCCCACTATCCAAGAAAATTATACACCGACCCTAAAGACCAACCCAGAATTCACGACCATAGGATTGGTATTGTGAATTAATGGTTCTATCTCCAACCAAACCCACTTAGTAAACGAACATGTAGTTACATAGATACATAAAAACATGTAAAATAGAAGAACCCTGCCAAAGAGAGTCTTTAAAGTCAAACTGCTGGATCATTAAATTTACTTATCTGTTGTTATAAAAAAAACTTCCTCCTGGGTCCAACTTCTGAGCCACATGAAGCGGTGATCCACTAATGCATCGACAAGGGTTAGGTTTAGCTTTCACACATCTGCGCACTCGAACAGAAACGCCATTTTGTACGTCGTCCTCTTGATAAACTTCGGCAGCTGGTACTTCAGTAATTTTGATAACAATTAAAGTTCTTTCATCCTCACACGGTCTGACAGGTCAGCAGACGATATTCTTGTACGCTAGGCGTGGTACCGTAATCGTACTAAAAAACAGTCCTCAGACTTGAAAAACACATTTGGGCATATTTCAAACAATTCAAAATGGATGATTCTTGATCCCGGCTTGATGCGTCTATTGATCCGTGCCTACAAACTGAAAACACAAATGCCCAAATCATACAAGTCTTAAAGTTAAAGACACGGAATAAAAAAGATACCAATCTGGTGGTAGTAACTACTGAAGGAACGACAAGACATGAAAGACAGACACTCAAAGATACATAAAAAAGAACAGAAGCATAAATCCCTCCGGTGATGCAGTGCTCCAACTGCCAGCAATTTTCCCCACACCAAGAAAACATGCAGGAGAGATACAGTTTGCCGGTATTGTGCAAGAAGCGACCAATATGGCGACTGCCCCAGGGCGAAGGAGGACCACAATTACAAAGCGATTAACACAAACCGTACCTGTGCAAAACTGCTTCGGAAACCATGGGGCAAGGTACTGAGGTTGCCCTGTGTTCCAGGAAACTAAGAGCATACCGATGGAAGCGGTATCCAAAAACATCCCCTTCAGAGAGGTAAAACACAGAGTGGCTGCGGATGTCGCGAACAGACAGCTCGCAACAGATAGAAGACAGCTGCATCAGCTGACCGCGGAAGTCAAAGAAATAAAACTAAAACTCCAGGTCGAGAACAGAAGCAGGCAGACTCCCGAAAATCAAACCGACAGTGGTGGAGACGTGATAGACCTACAGAGCGTTAGAATGATGATGGAAGATATGAAAAGAATTCAGCAGCATGTAGAAGCAGATGTCAAGAAGGTGATAGAGCTGAAAGAGGAAAACGAAGAACTACTCAAAAGAATGGAAACAGAAAGAATGGCCATTGAAGAAACTACATCTAACAACACACGAGAAACTAAAATGAACGAACAATCAAACGAAGAAGTCATCGATGAAATGCTAGAGAAGCTACTCCCCACAATAATAGAAACAGCGTTATATCAAGTATAGGAGACAAGGAAGACACAAGCAACAGAAACGAGGAAGTTAAAACGAGGAATTCCTTTTTAGGACTAGCCCTCCTCATGGCTGCCACCGAACGAGCGAGACGAGGCGAAAACACTATTTGTCGCATAGAGATTTATGATCAATAAATTTTCTATATTCTTTTCTTTTTCTACCCGTGTCCTCTACTTTATTATCGCTCTTCTATCCTTTTCCTGGTTTTTTTCGCATTCGTTAGTTTGCGACAAAATATTATTTTCCATTTCTGACTTTGCCGTTTCTTTTCTCATACTAGTAACGCATTTAATTACGTCATATGTCAGTCCCGGAATGTGAGCAAATACTGTGAAATTCGTTTCGATAGACATGGGATGGCAGACATAGAGTCTAGCATTTCCATCTGACACGAGTTTTCTTCGGCTAAGTTTCTCGGCGAAGTGTGGAAACTGCCATCCGCATCGCTCAGAAATCAGACAGGTCGTCGTAGAAGGTGTGAAGACGCACGTTTGGCAGTTATGGGCAACGTCTAAGTTAATGGGAAGGGTTAAGAGAGAGAAAGAGGAGAGGGGGAGACAGGGGTTTTGGAAATAGCGCGCATCCTTTGTCTGTTTAAAACATTTACCCCGGAGTGGAAATCTGATTTCATTCAATCTCCAAGTTGCAGTAGACGTGGTCGCTTCGTTCTAGATACTTATATTTATAAGTGAAACTCTTAGTTTCATTGTGATACTCGTAGTTCTGGTTGGAGTGAAAACTGAGGTAACCCAACTTTGCCAGCGTTGAGTACTGAGTAGTATCTGTGAAGAACATAAACATTTTATTCTTAAAGACTTGGGTGTGTAAAGTAAAACCTGTCTGGCATTGCATTGGCATCCAGAACGACAGAGTACCCATTCCATAAACTTTAAGATTTAAATAAAGTAACGGGCCTATCGCGCCAGATTTAATTCTTCCAGAGAAAAACCTCAAGTACATTTCAGCCCTTGTGGCAATCAAAATATTAATATCATTAACCTTCCGACGGAGTTGTAACTAGTGGTGGTGTGACCAAATAAAGTCCTATACTGAGAGAAGGCAGTTACCTGACATTCCTAATTACTAGAAACCTAAGCTATTGACACTGTGCTCGCTGTTAACTTTCGTGCCTGGACAATTTTAATGTGACAGAACCAGATATCCTAAAATAAGTATAACCAAGAAAACGTTCCCTGAAGCAGTGAATTCAACCCGTCATTTTGGAACTGGGGTTCTCTTGGCCAAGACTACCATTGGAGAGTCTGTATGTGCATGTCCTAAAAATTGTGTTTCCAGAAGTTGCTACCAAAGCTGTAAGTATGAATGAGAGCACGTGATCACGGCTGACTGAATAGAGTGAATGCAGGTCTGAGTGATTCCTTTATTGTTGTATTTTGGCACCCATTTTGCTGTCTTAAATTTCTTTATGAAAGTTTGTTTTGTTGCTAACAATATTTTTCCTTAGGATATATCAGAGTATCAAAGTCTGTTCATACCTTTAAAGGGAAATCTTAGACTAAATCATATGTATCCGTGACTCTTTGGAGCTATCACTTTTCTTCTAACAGGACTGTGGGCTATACATCGAGGGAAAAGATCATACCAATGAGTCTATCATTCTTGTAGCAATTCATTGACTTTATGACTATTTGTATATGTTTGATGTAATTTTATATGTTGTGATGGAAGTTTATTTTGATAATTAAACTTCACAATTAAACTTAATCAGTGTGGCGGTCAGTTCGTTCCCAAATATCTATATTTTTCATTGTCAGACTTTTCACGTTTGTGCGTCTATTGTCGTCACTTATGTGTGTGGGTATGTGAGGTCATATATATATTAATATATATTATATTAGATTTGTCTGACTAATCTAACTCTGTTGTAGATGATAGGCTGACTGAGAGAAGCTTCTCGAGTGTCAGAGACAGAATCTACTATATTTCCTCCACCTCACTCGTGAAATCTATTTCTATTTTATCACCTCCCACGGAGCTATCACTTATTTCTACGTTTATTCAGAAGGGACCAAACTAAGTCTTAATCACCTATCACAAATCTACGACAAATGAGGTCTCGTCTATCGGGATTTTGAACTTAGAAGAGACAGACGATACGACAATTAATAATTGGGTTTTTCCACAGCATTATTGAGCATTATACATTTGAGTTACAGGTTGATTTTGTCAGAATATATGTTGATTACTGATGTTGTAATACTAAACGCTGGTAAAGTTTGTGATTGTCTAACAGTCACAGGGTTCTGAAGAAGTAGGTGTTTGAGCTAAGCTAAGGAGTGCTTTCAGACAATTACGTTCTGTAAATTGCCTCCCTTACCCTAACTAACTTCAGGGGTGAACTTGTAGTGGACTTAAAATGAAGGAAATTTTTTTCTCTTATAATTTTTGCAATAATTATTTTGTTTCCACTGTAGCAACTTATTTTTTAGTGAGTATTCTTAACTACCATTTAATTGGCATAGTCGCTTGCAATTAGAGCTTTTAGAGCCAGGAATAGCAGCGATAGTTCGATATTATATCATAGGAAGAGGTATCCTAGGTTAAAGTATATCATCTTTTTATTTTGGTATTTTCTCATAAGAGGTAGGAACCAGTGTATCCTTTTATTAATTTTTTTTTCGTCTAACTCTCAGTCACCTATTTAATATGGCAGAGAGGGCGAAGCTTAGGCAGATCCTCAGGGACGAAGCGAGAGAAGAAGGTTTACAAGGAGAGGAAGCGGAAGCTTTGGTCAGGGACAAACTTGAGAGATATGATGCGGAGAGGAAAGCAGCTGAAGCTAAGGAGCAGAGGAAGATGGATGAGGAAATGGAAATTCGCAGGGCGAACGAAAGAGAGAAGGAGAGACAGCATGAGAAGGAGAGGGAGGAGAGACAGCATGAGGAAAGAGAAAATGAGCAACGACGACAGCATGAGCTGGCGCTTAAAACTCTAGAATTCCAAAGTCGTGGTGCTGCCTCTACCTCCAGCAATGGAGAGTCATCTCCTCATTCTTCTTTAACGGATCCTTCTAGCACTCAATCTACTCACCTCACTGCTATGTCTTTTGCGCTGGAATCTTTCCCTTGTCCTAATGAGAAGATTGACACATGGCTAGAAAAATTTGAGAAAATTGCAACTCTGTACGGTTTAGAGAGGTCGCGTTGGAATATGAAGCTTTCCCAGGCTTTAAAAAGTTCTGCGTATGATGTTTACGCCAAACTGGAGAGCAGCCAACAAGACAATTACGACGTCTTGAAGAAAGCGTTACTGGAGCGTTTTGAAATGAACGCGCGCAAATTTTTGCAACTGTTTCGCAACAGCAGAAAGGAGAATTCTGAAACTTTTCAGCAGTTCTCCTCTCGTCTAAAGAGATATCTAACAAAGTGCCTAGAGCTCTCGCAGCTGCCCTCTACCTATGAAGGTCTGGAGGAATTCGTTGTAACAGAACAAATAAAGAACACTTTGTCTGCGGACACCCGAAGATTTTAAGCTGAGCAAGGTGCAGAAATGGTTGAAGACATCTTGGAAAAGTCTGAGCGTTATCAAAATGCGCAGGCCGAACTGCCGGCCACAAAACGTAAACCGACAGAAGAGTATTTTCGAAAGAATAATCTAGACCAATCTTCTCATGCTTCTAATCAGAATAACCACAGAGAAACTGGACCTCAAAACCCCCCACCTGAAAAATCCAAGTTCTACAAAAACAAGTACCCCAACCACAGTAAACAGTCTGATCAACCCGACAGCCCTTCATGGCACCGCAGCCAGCGAGGACAAGGCGACAAAGGGAACACCCCTGCGCACGGGACTAATGATCAGGGCAAGCACATTGAGCCTAAACGCATCGGATGCTTGCTAACAATCTCGCAAGGCGGAATTATTGACAGTGATTCCCAACCTGAGGGAGAGAGACCCTCAACGCGAGGTACTGTTATTTTGAACGGTTCTCAAACTTTTTGTTTATTTGACACGGGGCTTTCTTATGATTGCATTGTTGCCAGACACCTGGTTAAACCCGGTCAAGAGACAGAAGAGACCGTCGAACTTTGTGGAGTTTCTAAGAGTGATGCACCTACAGCGCTTCCCATCGCACTGGTGGAGATCCACTCTGATTTTATTCAGAGGCGTGATCAAAGCGGCTGTTATGGATGACCCCATCTACCCAGTCATACTTGGCGGTAGATACGTGTTTATTGGGAAACCGGAAGAGCCGATTGTGGTAGCAGTAACTACAAGAGGGCAAACCAAGAAGGAACGGGAGCCTGCGCCTAATTTGTTACCTATGGAACTTAAAGAAGCGCAGCAAAGGGACCCTACTTTAACACCCTGCTTTAGGAAACTGCCCATGGCTAAGGAACCCAGACAACACGAGGAAATTTTTTCTAAGGATGGCGTACTTTATCGCAGAACGGGCAAGCCTGACCAAGGTTACAACCAGCTCCTAGTACCGAAACAGTACAGAAACCAAATCCTATAAATGGGGCACTCTCTTCCCTTCAGCGGACATACGGGACAGAACGCCATAAACCAACGGATAACTACTCATTGTTGGTGGCCAGGAGTAAATACTGATATTATCAGGTATGTCAAATCCTGTGCCCAGTGCCAACGTGTACCACCCAAACAACGGACACCCCCAGTCCACATGGGTGAAATGCCAATAATGGGAACACCATTTGAACGGGTAGTGATCGACATTTTAGGACCCTTCCAAAGGGCTAAAAGAAGGAACAGGTTTATCCTGACCCTAGTCGACACATGCACGATGTGGGCAGAAGCTATCCCGCTAACATGCACAGATTCGAAGCATGTCGCAGAAGCCCTCGTGCAAATCTTTACTCGGTTGCGATTCCCTCAACAAGTGTTGACGGATAACGGATCACCATACCGAAACCTGTTGATGGATGAGATCGTTAAGATCTTGAGGGACCAGCACATCTACACTAAGCCTTACACTCTGGCCAGATGTGGGTTGGTAGAACGTGTTAACGGAAACCTCAACATGATGCTAAGTAAGCTGGCACAAGTGAAACCTGACGATTGGGATCTTTCTATCCCGGCTACTCTATTTGGCAACAGAGAAACCCCTAATTCGTCCACAGGATTTCCGCCAGCCACGCTTTTATTCGGCAGACCCATTAAGGGCTCGCTTGAAGCCTTACTCAGGTCGCTGACTGACCAGAAGGCTGATGAGACAGTTGTCTCAGCAAGTAAATATGTGTCGGATTCAAAGGAAAGGTTGAAACTAGGATGGGACCTAGCAACGACCAACTTTAAGCGAGCACGCACAAAGTACGCTAACCGATACAGGAAAGTCGCGAAAAAAATTGAATTGGAAGCAGGAGAGAAAGTTTTGGTGTTACTCCCTACTGGCAACAACAAACTGAGGATCGGATTGCAAGGTCCGTTTACCGTCCTGAAAAAGATTTCTAAGGCTAACTACCAGATCTCTATTCAAGGAAAGGAGAAGGTTTTATATTTAAATCTGTTAAAGAAATACTTGGAAAGACCAGTGCCGACCTCCGAACATCTCCTGACGATCGCCAAAATTGACGAAGATGACGATAGTGGCAGGGAAATTCCACTGCGCACACACGAAATGTTTCAAAAATGTCAATAGCGGCGACGCTCTTTCAAGCGCGCACGGAAGACAGTCCAGAGAAAGGAAACTTTTTCAGTAGACTTGAGTAGGAATTGGAGAGAGACGGAGGGGGGAGATGAGAGGGAAGAGAACAGACATCCTGAAGCTACGGATATAGGAAATTTATTTCCATGATGTAGACATAAAGTGATTCCATATCTTAAAGGGGGGACGTTCTGTCGCATTGAGATTTGTGATCAATAAATTTTCTATATTCTTTTCTTTTTCTACCCGTGTCCTCTACTTTATTATCGCTCTTCTATCCTTTTCCTGGTTTTTTTACGCATTCGTTCGTTTGCGACAACATATTATATTCCCATTCTGACTTTGCCGTTTCTTTTCTCATACTAGTAACGCATTTAATTACGTCATATGTCAGTCCCGGAATGTGAGAAAATACTGTGAAATCCGTCTCGATAGACATGGGATGGCAGACATAGAGTCTAGCATTTCCATCTGACACGAGTTTTCTTCGGCTAAGTATCTCGGCGAAGTGTGGAAACTGCCATCCGCATCGCTCAGAAATGAGACAGGTCGTCGTAGAAGGTGTGAAGACGCACGTTTGGCAGTTATGGGCAACGTCTAAGTTAATGGGAAGGGTTAAGAGAGAGAAAGAGGAGAGGGGGAGACAGGGGTTTTGGAAATAGCTGCATCCTTTGTCTGTTTCATATATTTACCCCGGAGTGGAAATCTGATTTCTTTCAATCTCCAAGTTGCAGTAGACGTGGTCGCTTCGTTCTAGATACTTATATTTATAACTGAAACTCTTAGTTTCGTTGTGATACTCGTAGTTCTGGTTGGAGTGAAAACTGAGGTAACCCAACTTTTCCAGCGTTGAGTACTGAGTAGTATCTGTGAAGAACATAAACATTTTATTCTTAAAGACTTGGGTGTGTAAAGTAAAACCTGTCTGGCATTGCATTGGCATCCAGAACGACAGAGTACCCATTCCATAAACTTTAAGATTTAAATAAAGTAACGGGCCTATCGCGCCAGATTTAATTCTTCCAGAGAAAAACCTCAATTACATTTCAGCCCTTGTGGCAATCAAAATATTAATATCATTAACCTTCCGACGGAGTTGTAACTAGTGGTGGTGTGACCAAATAAAGTCCTATACTGAGAGAAGGCAGTTACCTGACATTCCTAATTACTAGAAACCTAAGCTACTGACACTGTGCTCGCTGTTAACGTTCGTGCCTGGACAATTTTAATGTGACAGAACCAGATATCCTAAAATAAGTATAACCAAGAAAACGTTCCCTGAAGCAGTGAATTCAACCCGTCTTTTTGGAACTGGGGTTCTCTTGGCCAAGACTACCATTGGAGAGTCTGTATGTGCATGTCCTAAAAATTGTGTTTCCAGAAGTTGCTACCAAAGCTGTAAGTATGAATGAGAGCACTGTCGTAATTTTATCTGAGAGAGTTATGATGGATATTGGTCCTTTAGAGTGTAGAATGATAGTGATGGCTCTGTGAGAATAAGGATTTAGGAAAGTGAGGTAGTAGATTCACAAGGGCTGGGGAAGAGTAAGGACAGTCTCTTATTACGACAATATTTGTCTCTCAAAAACTATTCCTACCACTCTTCTGAACAAACAGTTGTTTGTCAGTTCCAGTCGCTCATGCGCACACACCGATTTGGTGATTCTGACGCGCAACGTTCACGAATACACACTACGATAACAAAATATGGGAAATGTTTGGGTTTTGGGGCCAGCCGACACCAATGCTAATAAAGTTTTTAATACCTTTATTATCATAAAATCAAGTTGCAAGTATGTATCAATGTACAGTCAGAAATCATGGGTTAAAAAACACAAAATAACAGGGGGGAGGGTTTCTGAGGAGAAGTATCCAATGCACCTTTTCCCGCTTGTATTTACTAACAGAAAGGACCGGGTCCCAAAGACGACAAAGGGGGGGGGGGGGAGGATGATGATCAGAGATAGGCAATTTAACCCAATGGTAAATTTATTACTCTGAGTCAAGGGGGTTACAGTAATAAGGGGTAAAGGAAAAGCTAGGGGTCATCAAATGTTTTCCTTTTATCAACCAATTTTCCCGGGAGGGGGGAATGCTCACAGTTAAATAATCCTGCTAGGAGAAATCCCGTACAATTAATACAGTACACTTTAATACTAGGTTGAACTAATTAAAAGGGTAAAAAAAGATTAAATCTCCTTTTTCATAAAAAAAACTCTTGGCTGGCCAGCACACAGTCACACACACAGACTTACCAAATGGTGAATTCTGGCACTTCATAGGAAATACATAAAAAAACAGCACTAAACCTTGGCTTAGGTAAAAGTACTTTCTTCCGTGTACAGCCCCAGATTAGCGGGTTGTTGAAGTTAAAAAAGTGTCCCGAAATCGCTGGACGTTGAAGTTTAACAGTACTGTTTGTTTATTAGATAAAGTTCCTAAAGAATGGCACAAGCCCTTGGCTAGGTGGGAGGAATGGTGTGGTGTCTAAGATTAGCGCAGCTGGTGGAGATAACTTTCTTTTGCAGTAATGTCACAAACTACAAAAAACACTGAGGTAAGTTCTTTAGGGGGTTGGTAAAATCCAATGATTATGCTTGACAGACAGTGTCAGGGAAATCTATGTTCTTCTTCACGAATAGAGCAGTGAGTAAAATATTGCTACTGTTGACTGTTCTTCTTCCAGTTTGATAACTATAAAAAACGACTTTATGAATTGGGATTTTAAAATAGTCTTTGGGTTTGCTTTGTTTCTGTATACTTCAGATAGCTGAACCCCAACAGGATCGCCACAAAGATTAAATTTCAAATATGTTCATAAGTCACTGGAGTAATCGAACTGAGTCGGCAAGACTCTAGATATATATTATTGCTGCGAAATGGCTGCTTAAATGATGTTTCATTGCTGCTTAAATGATGTTTCATTGCTGCTTAATTGCTGCTTAATTGCTGCTTAATTGCTGGGATGCGAGGTTCAAAAGATCATTCTGGATGCAATAGAAAAAACATGAAATACAATAAAATCATATTAAAATCTAACGCGCGATACATTTACAGTTTAACTATTTTCTGCACCCGCGTCTTCAATTAATAAAGCAAGAAAAAAAACTTCCCCGTGAGGTTAATAGTTGAAAGCACATCTATTTATACAGAACTAAACTGTATTAAAGTTATAATTCCCTTAAGCGGCTATTGTATTAGGAAATAAACTTATAGATGTAACATTTAGTTGGCACTAGAACTGAGAAGATGGGCTTATTTAATAAGGTTAAATTTACCCCACAATCCCGTGAACTAAATATGAAATAACTAGACCACTGATCACTCGAAGCTAATGTATAAATTACCGTCTGCACAGAAAAAGAATTACACTCCAATAGCCAACAATTTAGATGAAATCTAGCAGGAATTTAGCTATATGCTAGTGAATCTTAGAATTCTGTCAGAACGAATGATACGTTGCCCTTTTCAGATTCTGTATTTATCTATTTGAAAGGCAAGATAAATGGTACATGTGAAAATTTCGCGCCTCTTCGGGTCCCAGAGGAAGTCGAAGTTATTTAGCCGCCATGCTAACCACGATGGCCCGACTAGCTTCCGATCTACGTTCGTCTCAGGCACTTCGCACAAGGATGTGAAATTTCGGCGAGACTAGCCTCGTTTGCGGTGAGTTTCCTGATTCCTCAGATCGTATCCGCTACGCTGAGCGTTCCGTCTTTCGGGCAAGTCTGCCGGTCGCCACAGACGTGCGAAGTCTGCAAAAAGCTTTCTTCTGACCGCTCGTGTCCGTCTTACGAACGGTTCAGTGTTCGTACGGAGATGCTAAACTTCTGCTTCTCTGTTTTGGGGATCTTCTTTGACTGCTTTGATCCTAGCCGCTACTCTTCGTTGATGCAAAGTTACAACAATACTGATGTTCAGGGATTCTAATGTTATGAAAAGCTAAAGTCCCTTTAATCATCCATCAAATCAGGGAAAATTCACTTGACAAACTAGACGTACGTCACAAGCACGTGATCACGGCTGACTGAATAGAGTGAATGCAGGTCTGAGTGATTCCTTTATTGTTGTATTTTGGCACCCATTTTGCTGTCTTAAATTTCTTTATGAAAGTTTGTTTTGTTGCTAACAATATTTTTCCTTAGCATAGATCAGATTATCAAAGTCTGTTCATACCTTTAAAGGGAAATCTTAGACTAAATCATATGTATCCGTGACTCTTTGGGGCTATCACTTTTCTTCTAACAGGACTGTGGGCTATACATCGAGGGAAAAGATCATACCAACGGGTCTATCATTCTTGTAGCAATTCATTGACTTTATGACTATTTGTATATGTTTGATGTAATTTTATATGTTGTGATGGAAGTTTATTTTGATAATTAAACTTCACAATTAAACTTAATCAGTGTGGCGGTCAGTTCGTTCCCAAATATCTATATTTTTCATTGTCAGAGTTTTCACGTTTGTGCGTCTATTGTCGTCACTTATGTGTGTGGGTATGTGAGGTCATATATATATATATATTATATTAGATTTGTCTGACTAATCTAACTCTGTTGTAAATGAAAGGCTGACTGAGAAAAGCTTTTCGAGTGTCAGAGACAGAATCTACTATATTTCCTCCACCTCACTCGTGAAATCTATTTCTATTTTATCACTTCCCACGGAGCTATCACTTATTTCTACTTCTATTCAGAAGGGACCAAACTAAGTCTTAATCACCTATCACAAATCTACGACACCATTGAACACCCCAAGATACCAAGAACAGAAAACAACGAGAGGAATCAAGACAGTAAGCTAGTGGTCCTTCTTAGGACCAGTTCTGTTCAGGACTTGCAACCGGCAAGCAACGAATAACCTAAAACACAATATACCCCAGTTATAACCGCTTTAGTTAAACAAGGTATAACAGCAATATAGTCGACGAAAGAGAAGAAGAGATCAAAGTAATTCAGACTACTACAGTATAGAAATAGAAAAATGTGGGAGTGATGAAATTGTGTCACATTATATCTAATAATAATAACAGTGTCTTCAGTTATGACTGGCTATGGGACTGCGCCCCTAAGGTGACAGCTGCGTATTTTCCTGGTGATGTTATATAAGGACGAACCTTAATGTGTATCCTTTTAAGTATTCCTTTGCTGTTCAATTTACATACACATCAAATATGTCTGCCACCGAATGTTCACTTAAAGTGTTTTGCTAAATGAAACTATGCTTTGTGGAACGGATTGTCCTTCTTTCTTTTCTTTTTTTTATTTTTATTTTATTTTATGGAATTGTCTCTAATTCGAAATAATACTTTCTGTTGCCAATAGCTGATCATTGTATTATTTCTTCTGTCCAATTATTGTATTGAGTCAATTAAAGTGTCAAATTGTGAAAAAAGAAAATTAATAAAAAAAATTCCACATGCGCCATAATTTTTGCTTCTTCCCCAGAAGGATCTTTGTCTAGGTCCCTTAACGTGTTGTGCCTTGCCAAAACGAAACAAATTTTTATTTTTAAAAAAATAATCACGGTAAATGGACCAGTTTTACAACAAATCAACAGATTCAATTAACTGAGCACGTAAATAACATCGGATGATATATGTATATAAGAAGTGAGGAGTACATTTATAATAAAGAGTACTTCATGCAACAAATCTTTGTTAATGAAAGTAAGAAAGAAAGCCGTGCAGTGTTATATATATATATTTTTTTTCCTCCTTAACCAGCGGCATCTGGGCTTTCAGCCCTTCGGCCCAATGACATGTCATTGCGAGGCTGGGGAGCCTGTGGACTTTCGTTCCAACCCGGTCAGAAGCTTCGCTTCTTCCCATCCACACAGGGTTTATCTCAGGAGCCGTTCAGGTTATTCAGTCAAAATCCCGGTCGTTGACACTCTTTTAAATGCTGACGCCCGGGCTTGAACCTTGAATACCTGGTCGCCAGCGCAACGTTGTAACCACTACATCAGCGCGGTTCCATGCAGTGTTATATTGAAACAATCCTGACAAAATCTAGTGAGTCATTGGCAGTTAGCAAACACAATAGGAAAAACACTGTATGCCACAGAGAATTGGTTTTACGGAAGAATGTTAAACATAACATTTAGTCATAAGTTCACTTTTAAAGAAAAGAAAATTACTACCACCCACTCAGGTTCGGTTTGTTACGACTTGCACGTAGCGGTTGAAATTTTATGAACTTCCTTATGTTCAGGTACTGTCGTGCATCTCGCATACATTAGGTGCGCACGATGTTTGGATTTAGGACACAACATTACACGTAGCATAATCTTATACAAGACAACACGAGGCTGAGACACTTGGGAGTCATGACCCAGTGGGCCCGCCTCATTTAGAGTGTAAAGGAGAATAAGGGGCCGAAACACTTGATCGACTGGGGGCTACTTTTGATGATCAGATTGCCTCGTGTTGTATCGCTCTGTATAGAGTTTCTTATCATGGATTCAAATAACTGTTTCGAGTTGTTCATACCCATTCAAGCCAGATTTAATCATTGTATCTGTCTTCTTTTTAGATCCTTAACCACCGACCGTCAAAGCAGTCAGTGGCCATCACGCCTAGTGGCGTCTTGTAGGGCAACCACAAATTGATTCCACTTTGCTCGGTCGGTGGCCATCCTTCGTACAGTGCCCCAACTCTGGTTCATTCTTTGCATCTCAGCCTCCACAGTCCTCCGCCAAGTTGCTTTTGGTCGGCCTCTCTTTCGTTTTCCTTCAGGGGTCCATAGCATAGCTGTTCTTGTGATGGCATCGGGGTCTCTTCTGAGGACATGACCAACCCAGCTCCAGCGTCTGCCAGCTATGATGGTGTACATGTCCTCTTGCTTGCTACGAGTAAGCAGATCTTGGTTGGTGATGGTATTCGGCCAAAAGATTCGGTGAATTTTTCTTAGGCATGTTGTGTTAAAAGAGGACAATTTCGACATTTCCTTCTCTGTAACTCTCCAGCATTCCGCACCACAGAGAAGCACAGAAAGCACACAGCTCTGATATAATCTTAATTTTGTGCTTGTGCTGTATTGGGAGGACTTCCGGATGTTGTTTAGGCTAAAGAAGGCTGTTCTTGCCTTATTCATTCTGATGTTGATGTCTTTGCCTGCCCCGCCGTCTGGTGTTACTATGCTTCCTAGGTATGTGAAGGTATCTGTCTGTACCAGTTGCTGATTCCTTACTGATATGGGCTCAGGGTTGCTCACATTGAGCGTCATGACCTCAGACTTCTTTAAACTGATGTTCAAGCCTACCTCCTGGCTAAACTTATTAAGTCTATCCGTTTTTTCCTGGATGTGTTGATGTGAATGTGCTAGTAATGCAATGTCATCTGCATATTCCAGATCTTTCAATGTAGAAAATGTAGTCCATCTTATTCCTCTTGGACTGCCTTGTGTTATCTGGCGCATCACCCAGTCTATGACTGTTAAAAATAGAGTGGTTGATAAGGGGCATCCCTGTAGTACTCCTGTCTTCACCTCGAAGGTTAGGTTGCTCTGCCCAACACTACACGTAAAGTTGGCATAGAGGCTTTTTATGATTGACACTATGCAGCTTGGAATTCCATAAGCCCTTAGTATTTTCCATAAACTCTTCTTCTTCCTCGTTCGTCCTGAAAAGGACGGTGGTTGCGTTGTGTCTGTTTGCGCCTAAGCTGTGATATCTGCACCTTTCGGTCGACACATCCGACTTCTGCACGGCATTTTTTAAGGACCGGGTTTGCCTTCCCATTTCGATCCATGCTCGCTCAGCCAGCCTGCACTGCTGCAGACTGTTTCCAGGACCACCACGTGGAGGTGGAGCTCTGGTTCGCTGGTCCTGACGCAGGCAGTCAAGCTATGAGTCGCTGACAGCATTCACTATTGCTGCATCTTGGGGTCCTGAGAGTGAATATATGATCTACACATCTTCTGTTCTTTCTAAATCCTGCTTGTTCTTTCCTCAGTTTGTGGTCTACTGCCTTTGAAATTCTCTGTATAATTATCCTGCCTAGTATTTGCTGGGAACTGAGAGAAGAGGGATTGCTCTCCAATTATTGCAGTCTGCAAGATCTCCCTTCTTGGGCAATTTGACAATTATTCCTTTGTTCCACTCTGATGGTGTTGTCCCCGTTTTCCAGACTTGTGGAAATAGTGGTTCTAATAGTTCTGCTGCTAGCTCAGGGTCTGTCTTAAATAACTCTGCATTTAAGTTATCATGGCCAGGAGCTTTGCCGTTCTTTTACCCTTTGATTGCTGTGATGATTTCTTCTTTTCGTGGAATGTCTGTATTTACATCTAGATCGTTTTCATCCTCAGGAACATTCAATTGTGTCTCTGGTGGTTCCTTGTTCAGAGTTTCTCTGAAGTGCTCTGCCCATCTTGTTTCCTGTCCCTCTGCTATAGTGATGAGATTACCTTGCTTATCTCTTACTAATGCAATATTGTTTGCACCTCGTTTTCCACTGATGAATTTAGTTATTTTGTATACTGTGCTTTGTTCATTTCTCAGTGCTGCCTCCTCTGCCTGTCTTGCAAGATCATCTAGGAAATTCCTTTTGTTGGCTCGGGTTTGGCGTTAAACTTCCTTCTGCAGCTGACGGTACTGTTCGCTATATAGTTGCTTTAACCTGGGGGACTTCGCTTCTGTTTTCTTTCTTTTCATTTCCTCTCTCATCTTTAATGTGTTTAGTGTTTCTGGTGTTATCCAGTCTTGCTTTTTCCTTTCCTGGAATCTCAAGCATGATTTGCTGCTTTCCTTATATATTGTTGAAATGGTGTTGAAATTCTGGTCTATATCATCAGTCAATGTCTTTTCCTGGCTTTTGGCAAATTGATATCGTTTCTTAATGTCGGCCGCAATAGCTTTTCTGGTAAGGGGGTCCTTCAATTTGCTGATGTCAAACCTTTTCTGTGTAGTTACAGTTGGTCTAGCCCTTCTTAGTTTCACTTTCAGTTTTGCTACTACTAAATGATGATCACTTCCCACATCTGCACCTCTTATTACCCTCACATCTTGTAATGCATGTCTCCATCTACCGTTAACCATGATGTGGTCTATCTGGTTTCTGTCCCGACCATTTGGTGATTCCCATGTTAATTTGTGAATTTCTTTATATGGGAAAAGTGTTCCTCCAATGACCAGGTTGTTAATGCTACAGAAACTTATTAGTTTATCCCCATTTTCGTTTGCTGTTCCGCTGCCGCATTTCCCCATTGTTCTTTCATTATATGTATTGTGTGTACCAACTTTCGCATTGAGGTCTCCCATTACTATAATAAGATCATATCTAGGTGTGTCTTCCATTTCTTTCTGCAGTTGTTGATAGAATTCATCCTTGACCTCCTCATCGCTATCATTCGTTGGTGCGCAGCATTGTATTATTGTAGTGTTGGTGAATCTCCCTCTCAATCTTAATCTTATCAGTCTGTTGTTGATGGGTTTCCATTCCAGTAATGTCCTTTCTACCCCTTTCTGTAGAATAATGGCTACGCCTTCATTGTGCTGTCCATCCTCTCTTCCAGAGTAAAGTACTGTTTCTCCTGTTGCTGTTTTAACTTTTCCAGCCCATGTCCATCTGCTCTCATTTATCCCTAGGATGTGTAACCTATAGTTTCTCATTTCTGCCGTGACCTTTCTTAGTTTACTTGTCTCGTTCATTGTCCTGACATTCCAAAATCCTATTCTTGTATCCTGTTTTGCGGTCAGGACATCCGTTTTCATGTCAGTGGCTTCCTTTCGGCTTTCACCACTGACAGTCATACGAGCCACAGACTCCGAATGTCCATCCCGCAGCAAAGTTTGTTCATTTATTGTTGTTTCCGTAACTTCATTGTTTTTTTTTACATAGACAGGAAAGTCAGCCCTATGCTAAAACCCCCAACCTGGAGGACCAGGGTACCAGCTTTTGTCTGACCCCTACCCACACAGACCAGTCCAGCTTGGTTGAACCTACGAGGAGTAAAACTCCCACTGGCATAGCTCTGGGGATTGTCAGGGTACGCAAGCTGCCAAACCGCTGCAAGGTATAGGTACCACTGATGGCAGCATTGTATCTGTATTTTATCTGTATTTGTTGGTGGTATTGTGTACTTTTGATTGCGTGACGTTATTATGCCGAGAGATGGCTGTGACGTGGAATGTAAATAGGGATACAGTAATCGGACAGCCTTTGCTTTCCCATTTAATGTCTACCATTTGCTAAGCCAAACTACACAATTTTCTGACCGCATTACTCATATCTAATCCACGCCCTTTTTCTTGACATGTAAACAAACAGACATATTAGCTAGTTCCGCGACCTGCCGGCATAACAGTCAGCAAGCCATGATTCGTTTACCTGAGTTCTCAAGCGAGCTCATTTGCCAATCATCATTGTTGACAGACAGGCGCACGTGGGAGATACAATCGGTTTCTTTGAAGGGGAAACGTGGGCAGAAATTTTGCCGTGCACCTATTTGATGTTCATACATACAGGGAGACAATCGTTTGATATCAGAAGCGAACAGAAATCTCGGGAGGAAAACTGTTACACGAGTAAGCCTTTGTTGTCGATTTGCAACGGCAAACAGAGTGACCAAGGAATCTTTGGTCGGAATTGAGGGTGGGTGGGAAATTAGTTGCCTGAATTTTTGCTATGCACAAGAAGTGTGAAAATTCACATTCTGGAGATAATAATACTCAAATCTGTATATATACTGCGGCCCTCAGTACCAATTATCAGTCATCGCTCAGAAATTTTGGATAATCTAATTACGCCAGACTAGAACCATTTTTTTGCTAAATGTGTTAAGAATTCGCATTATATTCCATTGTGTGAAATTAAATAAGTGACTAGAGTAATGTTATGTGACTAAACAACAGACGCCGACAAATAGCAAGTAGTGACAGGCAGATTTGGTTAAAGTGCGCGTATAGATAAATTGGAGAAGGACTTTGTGCGCTGTTCACTTTCTCGCAGGCATTAACGAGGGAGGGCACATACCCTTCTTTCCCGACATGCCATAGCGGAAAACCTACGGACAGATGAGTAGCAGTTTTTAAATGTTTTTTTCTTCCTTATCTAGCACTCGATCAAAACCAGCGGCCAGCGGTCTAATATCACCAGTAACATTCTTATTAGTATTGGGTCTTCGATTTTCGGTCCTGTTCGGTCCTCTGTCTTCATTCAGAGAGAGACCAAATACAAACAATAAGATTAATCGTAACTGGACAGTATATTACTCAGAATTATTTATAAAAAATTGTCCAGCCCACTGGCCATACGAAAGAACATATATTCCTGACATTTGACAGTCATGGCAACGGAGTGATCCAGAAAACTACGCTGTTTCAAAATCGGTACTCACCATAAGAGTCAGCCGATAGGATTTACCATCATCATCAGTTTTTACATATTGTAACATTTGTCTTAGCAAACAGAGGCTACACAATACAGGAACTACCCTTCCTCCTGTTTTTGTTTTTGTTGTTTTGTAACTGTGGACGTCCCGAGAACGTCTTGCTTCAGTAACTATATGCGGTGATCCAGGATTCATCCAGAAAAAATTAAACCACCAAATTTGGCGTCCACCTTGTAATTATTATTCGATGCAAAGGCTGGACTGGGGCCGGATTTGGAACCCAACTGACAATATATGTTCAGACTATTGTAATGTTTTCAAGGGATAACTACACCATGATTAGGTAAGCAAGCGTGTTTGTGGCCACAGATGACAGAGTGACAGACAGAGAGAGAGAGAGAGAGTAAATAGTTTCCTTTGTTACAATCATTGTACATCACCACAGCACAGGGGCAGGAAACAAGAGGGCAGAGCACTTCAGAGAAACACTGAATAAGGAACCACCAGGGACTCAGCTGAATGTTCCTGAGGCTGAAAGTGACTTTGGCGTGGGTACAGACATTCCACGAGGGGAAGAGGTCATCACAGCTATCGAGGGGCTGAGAAATGGAGGGGCGCCTGGTCATGACAATCTGGGTGCTGCGCTATTCGGGACGGACCCTGAGCTGGCGGCGGAGCTATTGGAACCACAGGTTGCACAAGTCTGGGAAACTGAGACAACACCAACAGAGGGGAGTAAGGGAATAATTGTCAAATTGCCCAAGAAGGGCGACCTTGCAGACTGCAACATCTGGAGAGCAATTACCTTTCTCTCACTTCCCAGCAAAATACTAGGCAGGATGGTCCTCCAGGGCTTTTCAAAGGCGGTTGACCATAGGCTAGGGAAGGAGCGGGCGGGCTTCGGGGAAAGCAGAGGATGTGCGGATCATGTGTTTACCCTCGGGAATATTATAGAGCAGTGCTCAGAATGGCAGAGACAGCTGTACATTAACTTTGTTGATTTTGAAAAGGCTTTCGACAGCCTATGGAGGGTTCTGGGGGCTTGAGGAATTCCCAGCCGCATTGTTTCCATCATGGAAAGCCTCTATTCTGGCTTTGCGTGCGGTGTTGGATCGAGTGGTGTGGCTTTCGAAGTGAGGGCGGGAGTGCGGCGGGGATGCCCCTTGTCGACAACATTATTTTTGACAGTCGTGGATTGGGTGGTGCGGCAGAGGGCGGTCCGGGAGGAATTGGATGGATGGCGTTTTCTACACTGAGGGACCTGGAATGTGCAGATGACGTTGCACTACTCGCGCATTCACATCAACACATTCAAGACAAAACCGATGGACTGAATGGGTGTTGCCGGCGGGTTGGCCTGAGCATCAGTTTGAAGAAGACGGAGGTCGTGTCGCTAAATGTGGGCAATCCTGGGCCAATAACAGTAGGGAACCAGAGGTTAGAACAGACGGACACATTTGCTTGCCTAGGATGCATGGTGACACCTGACGGCGGAATGGGCGGGGACATTAATGGCAGAGTGAACGAAGCGAGAACAACCTTTGCTGTTCTCAACGGCATTTGGAAGACTTCCTAGTGCAGCACAAGCACCAAATTAGGACTGTGTGAGAGCTGTGTGCTTTCTGTGCTTCTCGTGGTGCAAAGTGTTGGAGAGTGGCAGAGAGGGGGATGTCGGGACTGTCCTCCTTCCACACAATCTGCCTAGGGAAACTTCTCAGAATCTTTTAGCCAAACACCATCGGCGGCCAAGAACTACTTATTCGGAGTAACTAGGAGGACATGCACACCCATCATAGCTGGCAGACGCTGGGGTTGGGTTGCGTTTGATGTTCATACATACAGGGAGATAATCGTTTGATATCAGAAGCAATCAGAAATCTCGGGAGGAAAGCTGTTACACGAGTAAGCCTTTGTTGTCGACTTGCAACGGCAAACAGAGTGACCGAGGAATCTTTGATCGGAGAGGGGGGGGGGGGGGGAAATTAGTTGCCTGAATTTTTGCTGTACACAAGTAGTGTGAAAATTCACATTCTGGAGATAATAATACTCAAATCTATATATAAACTGCGGCCCTCAATACCAATTATCAGTTATCGCTCAGAAATTTTGGATAATCTAATCGCGCCAGACTAAATTTCTTTGCTAAATGTGTTAAGTTTACCATTTTATTCACTATAATTCTCTTAGCGTTTAAAACTAATGAAATACCATAACGCATAGATATTTCTTGCCAGGCGTTCAGAGTAATGTTATTTCAAACACCCACGTTTCCTTACACAAGAAGAGACGGCTTAGCTGACTGAGATTATTAAGTGTGACGGATCAGTGACCGAATAGAATTCGCATTATATTCCATTGTGTGGAATGAAATAAGTGACTAGAGTAATGTTATGTGACTAAACAACAGACGCCGACAAATAGCTAGCAGTGACAGGCAGATTTGGTTAAAGTGCGTATATAGATAAATTGGACAAGGACTTTGTGCGCTGTTCACTTTCTCGCAGGCATTAACGAGGGAGGGCACATATCCTTCTTTCCCGACATGCCATAGCGGAAAACCTACGGACAGATGAGTAGCAGTTTTTAAATTTTTTTTTCTTCCTTATCTAGCATTCGATCAAAACCAGCGGCCAGCGGTCTAATATCACCAGTAACATTCTTATTATTATTGGGTCTTCGATTTTTGGACCTGTTCGGTCCTCTTTCTTCATTCAGAGAGAGACCAAATATAAACAATAAGATTAATCGTAACTGGACAGTATATTACTCAGAATTATTTATAAAAAATTGTCCAGCCCACTGGGCATATGAAAGAACATATATTCCTGAAGTTTGACAGTCATGGCAACGGAGTGATCCAGAAAACTACGCTGTTTCAAAATCGGTACTCACCATAAGAGTCAGCCGATAGGATTTACCATCATCATCAGTTTTTACATATTGTAACATTTGTCTTAGCAACCAGAGGCTAGACAATACAGGAACTACCCTTCCTCCTTCTTTTGTAACTGTGAACGTCCCGAGAACGTCTTGCTTCAGTAGCTATATGCGGTGACCAAGGATTCATCCAGAAAAAATTAAACCACCGAATTTGGCGTCCACCTTGTAATTATTATTCGATACAAAGGCTGGACTGGGGCCGGATTTGGCAACCCAACTGACAATATATGTTCAGACTATTATAATTTTTTCAAGGGATAATTACACCATGATTAGGTAAGAAAGCATGTTTGTGGCCACAGATGATAGAGTGACAGACAGAGGGAGAGAGAGTAAATAGTTTCCTTTGTTACAATCATTGTACTAACTACACTTCTTTTAATTTTTGCTAAACTGAGTACTTTACTGAGTAGTGATTAGTGGGAACTTGTTCTTTACAGTCTATTCTGTAATCTAGTGCTTATCTTTGACCTTTGGGTTATTAACTTCTTTTGGGATCTTTTTTTCTCAACAAGGGGAGGGCACTTATTCGGTTATTTTCATATATCTGTAAACTTGATTTATTTGATTTCTCTATATGTTTGATGTTGTAAAAAGTTTAATGATAATAAACAACAAAAAGAGAACTACATGTGTGTGTTGGTCAGACCCATATACAATTATCCATAGTTTTTCACGTTTGTGCGTATTGTTGTCACATAACTGAGTGCGTGGGCGTGTGTAGTGTAACTTAAATTTCATATAGGGAGAGAGAGATCGTCTTATATTAAGATATATCGTATAGATAGGCTGGACTAAAGAAACTACGCATTCCAGAGACAGATCTCCCTCTGACACTATTCCCTCGTGAAAATCTATTTCTTACACCATTATTCTCACATATTTACCACTTTCACCTCTGCTCAGACAGGACCATAAGTATCTTCTGACCTATCTTTAAAAATTTACGACAATGGCGCATACATGTTTCACACCTTCTCCTACCTTCTCAAAGGTAACATTTAAATGTCCATGGATATCAGAGCCACCATAGTGTCCCACGTCTTCGCAAGATGGGGGGCTTCAAGCCCAGCCACATACACAGCTAACGGGGACAATTTAGTTATCACACTTTTCACGTTTAATTATTATGTTTAAAAATATACCGGATTATTATTTTACATGAGTTTTATGTTAAAAAGAGCAGTTTTATATATATATATATAATTGTTTTCTTGCGCTGCCTATAATATAAATAATTATTATTGCTTTATACATCGATCCCATTCTTACTGTATTTATTGAGAAAAGAAATGTTATCAGCGAACTTCTACAATAACTTTTGCAGAGAGTGATTATGAATCAACGGTAATTATTCTTTTCATTTATCTCTTCTGGTATTTCTTTCGATTATCAGCTATTTTACCATTTCTTTGACGCACAGTACACAACATTTGTTTGTTCATGTTTCTTGTTTATATTTCATTACATTTAAATGCGTTTATGTTAATATTCTTGGGTCGTTTGAGTGGGTTTTATTATTTCACACACATTCCGCTTTACGAAATGAGTTTTACATTTCTTTTTTCGATCTTGCCCACACCATACCCATAAAGAAGTCGAAAGTCGATGTTGTCGTCAGGCAGGAATTTGATAGTCCGATGCGGGCTTTGGACCCGGCTAGACATGCTGCCCCACCAGATAAAAGTAGTGATGGAGAAGAAAGAAAAAAGACATGCGTGGGTGTGCGGCAGACGTACGGATTTTCCTGTCGACATATACATAGCTTTGAAATGTGGAGGACGCACAAAAAACTAAAAGGTTACAGACTTTTATAATTGACTGAGTAGTGTAATAATATTTAAATGGTACAGAGTCACCCACGTGGTACTGTTGACAACAACCAGACAAATACAAATGGAACTGTTGGCAAGTACCAGACAAGTACAAGTGGAACTATTGACAAGGACCAGGCAAGTACCGGTGGAACTGATGACAAGAACCAGACAAGAACAAGTGGAACTGATGACATGAAACAGCCAAGTACAAATGGAACTGTTGACAAGAACCAGCCAAGTACAAGTGGAACTAATGACAAGGACCAGACTAGTACCGGTGGAACTGATGACAAGAACCAGACAAGAACAAGTGGAACTGTTGACAAGAACCAGCCAAGGACAAGTGGAAATGTTGACAAGAACCAGAGAAGTGCATGAAGAGCTGTTGCAGGAACCAGAGAAATACAAGAGGAACTGTTGACAAGACCCAGACAAGTACAAGTGGAAATGTTGACAAGGACCAGACAAGTACAAATGGAACTATTGACAAGGACCAGAAGTACCAGTGGAACTGATGGCAAGAACCAGACAAAAACAAATGGAACTGATTACAAGAACCAGCCAAGTACAAATGTATCTGTTGACAAGAACCAGCCAAGGACAAGTGGAGCTGTTGACAAGAACCAGAGAAGTACAAGAGGAACTGTTGACATGAACCAGAGAAATACAAGAGGAACACGTTGACAACAACCAGACAAGTACAAGTGGAACAAGAAAAGATGAGAAGCTGGCGACATATTTGATACACATTGAGAAAACCTGTTGACATCATTACCAGAAAGTTTTTGTTCTTGAATCCCCAGCGATGAAAGGTGTAGAGGCAGTCTTAAGACAACATAGAGAAGAGAACTGGAGACGAAATGAAGGTGATGAGAATGATATGGAAAGAAATTAAGCTGATAGCACGAGACAGGAGGACTTTACATGTCTTTGTTTAAGGACTATGCTCCGTGAGGAGCTAAAGAGCATTGATTGATTGATATTACTTTAAACAACCAACCAGGGCTCTGTTTTATTATTCATTTTCGTCTGTGATCAACTAGACAAAATTATTCCGGCTTTCGTGTGCCGGCTTAACATTACAGACAGGAAATTAATGGATGTGATTGAGTCTATACACGTATCTGTGCTTGTTTCTGTTTCCCATATTCCATGATTGTGTTTAATGTCGTCAGAGTGACTACCGCTGGTAGCGCACTATTTGTGTGCTTAGCTAGTCGTTGGCCATGTCACATAAAATCTCGCAGTACTGCGATGGCTCCGTTCAGATGATTTCAGGTTCAAATCCTCGTGATCTTTATCATTTCTGTAACTTTTCTGTTCTCTAGTGTCTTATTTCTTTCCTTCGTTCTTTCCTTTCTTTTTGTTGGGAGTTAGAAAATGCAGTTAAATTGAATGCCCAGAACACCGCTTCGCTACCCAGTCCTCTAGGCACTATGTCACGTGATGAGACTGGCAGGGAAAGGATTGCTAACTAGGCGTGTGCAAAAAGAGAGAGAGTTTAGCAGCGAAAGGAGTGGGGAAAAAGGGAGCATTCGGTGACCAGCCGTTTTGGCTGTTGAGATGTGTATCTGGGTGTGTGCGTATATGAATAAGATACGAGAGGCTTTCAGAAAGTAATGCACCACATCGTTTTTCTCAGCAAGTAATGAAGATAGAAGCATGAAATTTTGCACACTTCAAATATGGCATGTGCCAATTGTGTGCACCAAACTGCACCGCAACCGGCCAAATAATACGGCTGCCCTAAACCGTTGAAATGAAGCGTGTTAGCAACTTGCGTTATAAACAGCGAATTGTGATAGAATTTCTCGTTGCAGAGAAGGAAACTGTTGTGAATATCTACAAGCGTCTATGTGATGTGTATGGAAGTTTTGCAGTCGACCGGAGTACAGTCAGTCGCTGGGTTCAGAGAATCAAAGAATCAGGAAGTGGAGATACGGAGCTGCTTGATCGGCCGCGCTGTGGACGTCCTGCCACAGCCACCAACGCAGAAATGTTGAAATGCGCTGAAGGCATTATTCTTACTGATAAGCGAATCACTACTCAACAATTGGCCTTACAGCTGTCAGTCAGCATTGGTAGTGCAAATGCAGTTATAAAAACTCTCGGATTTTCTAAGGTTTACGCAAGATGGGTTCCTCGAAGTCTCACAAATGACCACGGATTGCAAAGGAAAGCAATTTCTTCTGAATTGTTGGAGCGTTTCAATGCTGATGGAGAGAACTTTTTGGTTAAGATCGTTACAGGTGATGAAACCTGGGCACATTATTTTGAACCTGAGACAAAAATACTGTCAATGGAGTGGCATCATCCGCAATCACCAAGAAGAAAGAAATTCAAGACAATTCCTTCAGCTGGAAAGGTCATGATCACTGTCTTTTGGGACATTGAAGGTGTGATTCTTGTGGACGTTATGCCAAGAGGAGAGACAATCAATTCGCAAGCTTACATTAAGACATTGAAAAAACTCAATCAACGTTTTCGCAGAGTTCGGCCGCACAAGAATCCAGCAGACCTGCTTCTCCTTCACGACAATGCACGCCCTCACACAAGTCTGGCAACACGGGAAGCAATCACCAAATTGGGTTGGACTGTACTACCCCATCCACCCTATAGTCCCGATTTGGCACCCTCTGATTTTCATCTATTTGGTCCACTTAAAGATGCACTCCGTGGGACAAGGTTTGAAGATGACGAAGGAGTGATTCATGCAGCGAAGAAATGGCTACATGATAAAGACAAAATCTGGTACGGGCTAGGAATACATGCACTTGTTTCGCGCTGGCATAAATCCGTACAAGTTGATGGGGATTATGTTGAATAATACCGATGTTTACATGACATATCCATGTATATTGTGTATAAATTTCATGCTTTTTGAATAAACAGCTCCTGAGAAAAACGATGTGGTGCATTACTTTCTGAACGCCCCTCGTATATTTATGTATACAATATTCAGTGTATGGAAAGCATACAACTGTATTTCGTATTTCACTATTGAAAGGATTGTTTCATACATATGAGTGACTATTATTATTAATCTTGATTGTGCTCTAATTGCCTGACGACATCAATGAGTCTTTTGTGAAGTTCGTCATGTTTATTAAAGTTATAAACCGTCACTCAGCAGCTATTACTTTCTTTGGAGAAAGAGATGTGTGCACAAAAATAAACTAATACTTGTTTGCCAGGCACGTAAAGAAAGAACCCTGGACAGTAACTTCACATGAATATTGTATGTCAACAACATACACTTGCAAAACCTTAACGCGAAACAAAAACGGCCTTCAACACTTTTCTTTCTTTCCTTCCTTTTCTCTTTCTTTTTTTCTTCCGATTGCCTCCCATTAACCTTTTCATCTATTATTTAAAATTGTATTTGTCAGTAATTTAATATGATCACTTTGAAATATATTCTCACGCAAATTCAAATGTCCCTGTCTTCACACACACAAAAATCCTCCTCTCTCAGATGTCGTCAGGTTTAAAGAAAGTCCTTTTAAGTTTCAGACTCCCTTCATGTCAGCGAGGATTGGTAATGTTATTCCGTCCCTCGTTTCTCGGCCAAACAACAATCTTGTGCTTTTATGAAGGCGTAGATAACGGACAAGAAAAGTATGGTAAAACCTTTGCACAGGAGTTAAACAAAAACTTCAAAAGCCCTAAATGTCGCGCTGGTTTCGGTCTGAGATTATTATCTGAGTTTGATCTCCGATGAACTTTTAGCCCACAATGAATCTGATATCGATCTACTCTTACATTACCTCCCATAACATGTGGGTTATTTTTAGATCAGGTTTCTGAAATTATGGAAATTAAAGGAAAGACAGAATAAGTAAGAGAGAGAGAGAGAGAGAGAGAGAGAGAGAGAGAGAGAGAGAGGGGAGGAAGGACATAGAATAAGATAGAACGCGAACACGCATGCTTGGACATGTCGTTCCTAGGAGGTCTCTGAAATGACAAAGAATAAATAGGGCTACATGTACCTAACAAATGCCGTAAGAGATGACTATTGTTCTGTGGACTGCCATGTATAAAGACCTGACAGTTATAAAGTACAAGACTTAAAATAATTTAACGAATGGCACAAGCCAAGAAGGATTGATTTGAATTCATTGAAAGCCGACGCTCTTTTAAAGAACTGAAAGACAATAAATGAATCAATATCAGTGAGGCCCGCTATACATCTTTAAATTTTCTACTAAAAATGTCATTTTACCTAGTCATTATGCTTTAAATGTAAAATATTTTATTTTTTTTAAATAATCACGAAAAAGACCAAATTGAATGAGACTAGAAAAGCGAATAATTCGGCAGAAAAATCGGTAGGCAAGAAGATTTGCCTTAACTTCAAGTACTGAAAGGAATTTAACTTCCAGAAGGTTTGACGAGAGTTCCTCGAACCACGAACCACGAAAGTTAGACAAAATAAAAAGAACAAATGCCTCAGCTAAGTACACTGGGTTGAAAGATTAACAGGAGCATTGTCTCGCTGTCCACCCACCAATGTTAACCTCTCTGAATAATTAGACCTTTTGTGTATATACAGCGTACCTCAGGGTTTATGATTAGAAATCACCGCTATTCTTCTGGGTATTCTAATGGGAAAATATGGGCTTGGACAGCGCGTGTACAATGATTTGTACCTAAACTAAAATTATCAATTTACATATCTCACAAAATGATACGATACACTTGATGCACAAAGGATATAATCATCACTCATCACTGCTCCATTCGGAGTCTGGGGTTGCTGCCGCTTTAACTTTTTTGAGCGAATTAGCATAAAACAAACACAAGCACTTGCTGTAGTGGTTTATGAACATATTATTTTCATATGTTGATGTTGCCAACGTCCTATGACTTGTACAACCACTTAGCAAGTACAGACATGTCACATTCACGTGGTAAAATAAATGTTTATACTTACCCCAAAGTAACTTTTGGGAACACAATCTCCTGGCACAGATGTATGGACACAGCACGTTGATGCGATGCTTCGAATCACTTGTCAGTGTAATTTCATTGTTCCTCTTTTGACTTGTGCTTATGACTCCTGAAGTTTCCAGTCTTTGTATTTAAAATTGCGGGTTCTCTTTTAAGCTATAAAGACGCCCAAATACTTCGATCTGTCACTTATAATTTTGGAATCCTTGTCCCATCCTTCTCTCTGGCTCTGGGGAATTGCTAGCTTGACGTGGCGATACAGTTATCCGTGTCTCCGATTTCGCTAGATTATATTTCTATTTCGCAGGTCGTCCCAGACTGAACTTTTAGACCACTTTACCAATGAAAGTAAGTCTTTTCCAGCTCTCAAATTAAACCAATAGTAAGCTCTTTAGAACTATGCGGGTCGGGGTCTTAAATCCATACTATCCCCCGCGTGTTTTGAAATATCAATTTTAAAATTTAAACGCGTCGCTTCTTTCAAATATGTCCGTAATACTTCCGATTGCCCTGAATGCAAACTCACAAACACATCTGTGAACGGATTTCCGTCATGCTATGATTCACATGGGGAAAAGTAAATAAGTCGGGGAGCGGCAAGGCAAAAATGTAGCTGCATAAAACATGTCAAATAATAGGACGATCGGGATGGAAATGAATGAATGAAGTGATACTGCCGGAGAGGACGAAAGTTATGAAACGTGCACAACTGACTTCATCACAGTTACTAGTTTCTACAGTCTTACAAAACACAAACGGAGGTAGATATTGAGACAGAATGGCATCTTAAGTTTTCTCTTATGTAAATATTGTTTCGTTATAATCATATGTATATCAGCTTCAAGCTGTACTGTTAAAAGATCTACCTCTGTCTGGTCACTAGTGAAAAACGTTTCTACGCTTAAAGATGCCACAGAGTTGGCCTTCCAGCATTGACACGATATGACATCAATAAGGAATCTGAACTGCTGGAATTTGACCTGTTACGTAGTAACGTATCCACAATGCGTAGACAGAAAGTGGGTAATAAAGTTAAATAAAACATAGACATTTGCTTTATGTGTACTGTGGGTAAATTGGGCGTCATTTTTAGGCCCCTGACTATATGTGCAAATAGTAATTAGCAAAACAGACGATACGCCCTCATTAAAGATAAGCATAAATTGGAAGATGCTTGATCAAATCAAGAGTTTCTCATATCTTGGTCATCTAATAACAGAAAATGGCAGATGTGAAACATAAATCAAGAAAAGAATGGGAATGGCCAAAGCTACGTTCAACAATATGAGACAAATACTGACATCTGAACAGTTAACTCACTAATTAAAACTGAGAATCGTCAAGTGTTATATATTCTTCTCTACTGTATGGTGTAGAAACATGGACATTTAACAAGCAATCAGAAGAAATAATTGAGGCTCTCGTGATGTGGATATATAGACGAAGAGGCGCATCTCATAGAAAGAGAAGAAAACAAATAAGGAGATCCTAGATAACCTAGGAGGAGCCACGGTAGCATAATGGTTAGTGCACTGGCTTCCTAGCTCAGTGGTCTATGGTTCGATCCCCAGATGAGGTGGGATTTTTTTAGGCCGCAAACGGCTCCTGGGTCGACCCAGCCCCAACTGGGTCCCAGAGCAACTCTGGGAAGGTTAAGGCGGCCGGCGGGATGCTGACCACATCACCCCTAGTGTGCCGATAGTCAAAAAAATATGGGCCTAACACCATATTCCCAATATGGCTCAATGGGCGTGTAACGGGATCCTTTACTTTTTTTTAGATAACCTAGGTAGGAAAAGAGAATTAATGGAGATCAAAAGTAGGCAACTACGATGATTTGGCCACATAAAAAGACATAACACCTTGCATAAGACCATAATAGAAGGCAGAGATGAAGGCAAATGTACAAGAGGAAGACAGTGCCATCAGTGGGAAGGTAACATCAAGAGATGGATACGACAGAGTCTATCAGAGTGCACCATCAAGACAAGAGACCAAAGACGTTGGAGATCCGTTACAGTCGACCTTCGTTGTAGAGGTGGCAGCTGTTGATAATGATTGTAACGGGTTGCCTCCACTTGGCTCTGCAGTAGTGGTCCAACAGTGGCCAAAACCTAGAGAATCTAATGTGGGTCTTCAATGGTGTTTACCTTCGCACAAGATTACTCTTGACAGAGTTGTAGATAGAAGGATAATGATGCTTCTACCTCAAGAAAATGCTCACAAGATATTCAGAAAGCAAGAACAATGCTGAATGAGTCCCAGCAATGTTAACTTTAGTATCTGCCATCACCTTTTGTGAAAGATTGTCTTATAATTAGTTAATGTCATGACCTCTGTCTTCTTCAGATTGATGTTCAGGCCAACTTGCTTGCCATACTTATTCAGTCTATCGGTTTTTTCTTGGATGTGTTGATGTGAATACGCGAGTAGTGCAATGTCATCCAGGTCTTCCACTGTTGAAAACGTTGTCCATCTAACTCCTCTTGGACTGCCCTCTGTTGTCTGGCGCATCACCCAATCTATGGCTGTAAAAAATAATGTTGTTGATAAGGGGCATCCCTGTCGTACTCCTGTTTTCACTTCGAAAGTTACATTACTCAATCCAACACTGCATGTAAAGTTAGAATAGAGGCTTTTTATGATGGAAACAAAGAAGCTGGGAATTCCATAAGCCCTCAGTATTTTCCATAGGCTGTCCCTGTGTTGCTGTCGAAAGCCTTTTCAAAATCAACAAAGTTAATGTATAACTGTCTCTGCCAATCTGAGCACTGCTCTATAATTTTCCTGAGGGTGATTATATGATCTGCACATCTTCTGTTCTTTCTAAAACCCGCTTTTTCTTTCCTCAGTTTATGGTCAACTGCTTTTGAGATTCTCTGGATGATTATCCTGCCTAATATTTTGCTGGGAACAGAGAGGAGAGTAATTCCTCTCCAGTTGTTGCAGTCTGCAAGGTCGCCCTTCTTGGGCAATTTGACAATTATTCATTTACTCTACTCTGTTGGTGTTGTCTCAGTTTTCCAGACTTGTGCAAATAGTGGTTCTAATAGTTCTGCTGCTAGTGCAGGGTCTGCCTTGAATAACTCGGCATTTAGATTGTCGTGAACAGGTGCTTTTCCATTTTTTAACCCTTTGATAGCTGTGATGATTTCTTCTTTTCGTTGAATGTCTGTATTTACGTCTAAGTTACTTTCAGCCTCAGGAACATTCAGCTGAGTCTCTGGTGGTTCCTTATTCAGTGTTTCTCTGAAGTGCTCTGCCCATCTTGTTTCCTGCCCCTGTGCTGTGGTGATTCATTTTTGCATTTGCTTCTCGGTTAGTATCGAATGCGTTAACTGCTGTGGTCATTTTTGCGCTGGACTGCGCATGACTTGTCTTGTTGTTTGGTCGATCGGTTTCCGCCCACCACTAGTGGGAGTGAGCGATTTGGAATGGCGAAAGAGATGCCTCGTTGAAGAGGGGATCTCCGCTATTTTTGTTCTGTCAGGGATGTGTAGTCCTCTTATGGATATTTCGTTTAGTCGAGATAATACCTCTAGTGTTTTCCCACATGTCGGGAGGCGTGATATTTCTGTATTTCTTGAAAGCAAGGTAAATTAACATTTTCATTAACTCTATTGATTTTGGGTCGTGAGCGATTTCGATTCATAGCCTGTCTGCGAAAGTCGTCGTCACGAGATGTTTTTTCCCAGCTCACATGTCGCTGCATTGTACTGCATCGGTTGATGCAGGTACCAAGGACCATTACTTGCTACTTGGTTAAATGAACGAGGTTTAGAAAACCTTTATTATCTAGAGGATATTTTTGAGGACATTATTTATACTTCGGCAGACGTGTCTGTCTTGCTGAAGTCAAACTAAGGAGAGTGAACTGATCTCATACATCTGGTTATCTCCTGGCTGTTATAGAAAAGGATGGAGTTGTTCATCTGACTACATTTACAGCACTTTGAAATATAACATGCATCTGACTCATCATTGTAATGCTGTCTACCGTTTATTGCTGTATTGAATGTTGCTGTGATAATGACTGTTTGATGTGCCTGCACATTTGCGTAACCATTTTGTCACTGTGGCGTCCACAATAAATAATGAAGAAAAACGTCAACGGCTGTTTCAAGACTCATTGACTTTATACGTCGTGAGTTTACTGACGTCCTATGTGGATTGCCCTGTTATTGTTGCATGAACATTGTTTTGACTGAACACATCTACACACTACACAAAACCAGACATGCGGATGCCATCCATCATCATATGGCATCACGCATCATTTGGTGGCCATAAGCTGGTTTGATTCTGGTACTAGCAAACACGGGGTCCCTTACCCACTTCATTTTCAACAAGAATTCATCAGCATCCTTCAAGAAATTAACATTCTTCAATACAGTCAACATCTTCAAAATTTTCAAAGTACTCGGCGTTGCCCGGTAAAAGTCAAAATTTCAACCTTTTGACGGAAACAAGAATTTGACAGTACCCGGCGTTGTTACATGTTGCCGGATAACTCGGACTGCTGTTATCTTTTACGCAAGTCAAGCAAGTTGCTGCTGTCAAGGTTCCAGTGCTGTCGTTTTTTGAGAAGGTCAAGTGCCGGTTGAAACGGGTTGTTTTCTGAAGAAGGCCAAGTACCGATTTCCATCAACTTACTTTTGGATTAGAAGGTCAAGTGCCGAAACAACTCAACACACAGTATTTCAGAAGCTCTTGTACCATCGTGTTAGCAGTGGAAGCAGTTCAGATGTGCCATCATCGTTGGAGCTTCGCTCTTTAGGACGTTGATTGACATCCGTTTTTCTGCTGTTCTACGATTGGAAGCCTTTAAGTTAAGTGGCCTGTTTGTATGTAAACTGTGCCCTTATACTTCTGCTGAGTCTTCTGTGTATCATCTCATTCTATATATTATATGTCTATATGTTATTTGTATATTTATATGTTTATATTTCAGCGGGTTCTCGGTTGGGTGGTGTCTCCGTTAGATTATGCCACGTCATAGAGGTCGTCTATTGTGAGCGTTTTCTGTAGGGTTTGCAAATTTTCGATACTGGAATTTGCTAAGCGACTTCTGTTGCTATTTATGTTAGCTGTGATGACATGTTTTAATATTGTTTTCGTTATTATTTCACATTCTTTAGTTTTGTTGTGATTTGTTTGTATTTGTTAGCCTACTCTTGTCTATAATTTAGTTTCATACAACATTTTTGTTTATACACTGTGGTGTCATGTATTTTGTTTAATTCTATCGCAGATATCGTCACATTTTTTGTGATATTTCATTAATTTCTGCTTTATTTTTAGTTGATTTCTGCGAAAGTTTTTTGTATTGTTGCTGATCTTTGTTATTGTTTACATTGTTATTGTTTACATTGTTTGTATTGTTTACATTTTCAATGTTTACATTCTGCATGTGTTTACATAGTCATTGTTTACAGTTATAGTAATTAGTTAATGGGCTATGCTAATGCACTGTTACTACTATACTGATGATAAATGAATGATGAATAGTGTCGTGCACTATTGAATGAGAAGTGCACTTATGATCAAGATTTGAGTGCTGATATTTCATATACAAGTTCTTTGATTGGAGACTTGTTTCCCACAGAGACTGGGATAATATAATGTGATGTGAATATACAAGTGCTTAATTAAGACTTGTTACACTTAGGTTTGAAATAAATTAGTTAATTATTTCAGGTTTTGGACTCATATGTTAGACAACATGTCTACATTTGAGCACTTTATTGAGCAGGGTAAATTGCTTGGGAAGACTGGTGATAAGTTAGAAGAATTTGCAACTGCTCGATATGATAAAGCAATGGAAGCTGAACAAAAGAAACTGCATATGGAAGCTGAACAAAAGAAACTGCAGATGCAGGTGGATGAAAAGAGATTCCAAATGGAAATGGAAAAACAAAAAAGGGAATCAGAAGCTGAGGAGAGAAAACTCCAGCTACAGCTAGAAGCTGAAAGACTTCAAAAAGAGGCTGAGAATAAAAGACTTGAAAAAGAGGCTGAGAATAAAAGACTTGAAAAAGAGGCTGAAAATAAAAGACTTGAAAAAGAAGCTGAAAATAAAAGACTTGAAAAAGAAGCTGAAAATGAAAGACTTCAAATGCAGGCTCAAGCTGAAGAAAGGAAGTTACAAAGAGAGTCTGATGAGAGGAAAGCAAAAATGGAACATGAAGAAAAACTCTTAGCTTTAGAGTTGGAGAAATTGAAATTGACGAGCATGAGTAATGGTAATGATTCAAACAAGGGTTCATCTTCTGGGAAGGCTAATAATGATACTTTTAAGATTAAGTTACCAACATTTAGTCCTTCCAGTGATGACATAATGTTCTATCTGGACAGATTTGAACAAGCATGTACAGCTCATAACATAGACAAAGCAAAATATGTTTATCAGTTATCAGGGATACTGACAGGTAAAGCTCTAAGTATATTAAATATGGTGGATGAACCTGACAAGAGCAATTATGAGGTTGTCAGGGCCGCTTTGTTAAAGAAATATCAGCTTAACGAAGACGGCTATCGTCTACAATTTAAAAAACATGTTACCTGAAAATGGAGTTGAATTCTCCGAGTTTATTGCAAGAATACGCATTACTTTCTCACGATGGGTTGAACTATCTAAGACGGAAAAAACTTATGAAGGACTTATGGACTTAATACTTAGAGACAAAGTCATGTCGTCTGTCAATGAGTCTTTCCTTGCTTTCCTTCATGAACGTAAACCTAAAACAATAAAAGAAATGGAAGATTTCTGTTGCCAATACGTAACTGCGCACCCACACATAACCATGGGTAACTCTAAGGTGAAAGAAGGTTTACCAGTTGCTTCGGCAGCTCCGTATGGTCAAAACTTTGCTCGTAGATCCCAACAAAATTTTGATAGAAAGGGCAGCGGTAATTTCTGTCAAAATCATGGAAACCAATTTCATGGTGATTCTTCTTCGAAGAATTGGAGACAACCTGATAGTGGTCGTTACTATCACCCTAATAATTATAAGCATTTCAAAAGAGGATATGGTAATAGAGGTTATTCCTGCCGAAGACCTCAGAACCAAACAAATAGATGTTCGCATCAATGTGAACATGATAGTAATCGTGGAAACTGGAATTCGAACCAGTATAACAATTACAATAGAGACAATAATAACTGCAGAGATAATAATAACTCTGATAACTTCAGAGGTAATAATAGTCGGGGTAGATCTCAACACAAAAAAAAGAGATATCAGCAGGCTAATGCTGTACAACAGGAAACTGAGGGAGCCTGTAATCATGTTGTTGATAGTAAAAACTTTGACGCTGTCACTAGTTCTGCTTTTGACTTTGAGAGAGCAAACAAATGCCCCCAATGCAGTACTTTATTCGAACCGGGTACCATAACTACTTTGAGTTGTGGTCACCCACTTCCCGCTCTTCCTGCTGCTGTTGCGCATGACGGGAGGGGTTCTTTAATTCTACATAAGGGTCTTGTTAATGATACTCCGGTCTCACTACTTTTCGATTCCGGATGCACCACTATTGGTGTTAGACAATCGCTTGTAGATCCATCTTGTGTGTCGCAAAATTGGTTTCAAGTCATTGCAAATGAGTTCAGTTAGATTTATAAACCCATCTATGATCGAGTGACCGCTTTCAAAATGGCGGCGTATCAGCGAAATGTATATCGGACAGAGGAAATCGCCAACGATAAATAACAACAGAAGGGAATCCATATGAAAAGGATTTTACATTTCAGTACAGGGAAGGATGGTGTATAACTGCATATAAGATGGAACGGTAGGAAGTTCTCATTTACGGAGATATATGCGTATTTCGGCTGCCCACAGTTACGCTAAAAGCAGGTAAACCCACTTCTGTGCTAAATATTAAAATCAACAAATAACAGTTTGGGAATTTACATGGATAGGAAGATAGAGTTTTATCCGCTGTATAAAACTAGATAAGATGGAACAATATGGATATTATATATGCCGAGAATGATAAAGGCAAAATTTCAGTCGACGCACAGATCTGCCGAAATCACTGTTCGGGAAGGATTTTTCAGGTTAGGTTTAAGCTGTGACGTCGGTACTCTCCGATACGTCCGCGCTATACGTATTTAAAGCGGATCGGTAAACTGAGAGAGATACACAACGCAAGAGGTTGAGGCAAGACTGAGGGCAGATAACGCCACGACTCTAAATCCATCTGAAGTGTGAGCGGATCGCCAGAAAATTTCAGTCTAAGTGTCTGGAGTCTGAGGGTAAGCGAATTTACGATAGCTATCCTGTATAATAATTTCTTTTATTTTGTATTACAGGTTCATTTAGAATTCACAAAATATGCCTGTATAATATTCATTGATATAACGTATTATTATTTTAATATATGATTTATTCATGTGTTTAGTGGAAGATGGTTGCTTGTACAAAAACGTATCAAAACTAGCCCCACAGCCAAATAGAAAATATTTATTATATTTAATGCTGTATCTCGTCGATATTAAATGCATTATCGCTTACGAAGATAAAGGCAGTCCCATGACCAGAGATTGTCTTAGGGAAATAAATTGTTAGAAGCTTCAGCATGGAAGATACCGCGTTTACGAGGTTAGGTGACTAGTCCCCTTCCTCGCTGCCTTTGCCTTCCCTAGTTCGAGCGCACAACTTTGTACCCATTTACAGCTGGTAAACTGGAGTGTTCTATAGCCAGTTTCAGTAGAAAGCAACCTGATCACGTGGTCACTCACTTTCTTTATTTATGTATTACTTTTGTGTAGATGCTAAGGATAGCATCAGTATTTGAATTTGTACTTGATATGATTTGGAAGGATCAAGTTATAGCATATGAAGGGATGTATAGGAGCGGAATAAACCAGATGATGTTTATTACTGATATGTTAATATTAATTCTGTATCATTGAAATGATGTTACTTGCTATGACTGTATAACTTTGACACCTGATGACTGACTTGTCTGACTTATGTGTTGTCAGTTACACTTAATTGACATGTTAATATTAATGCTATATCACTGAAATGATGTCCTTGCTTACTATGATTGTAAAACGGTGACATCTGATGACTGACTGGTCTGACATCTGTGCTAGTCAGCTACAAGTCTAGCCAGATACTAGCCAAGGCTGATATGTTGCAGGTTCCATGAAATAACTCAAACCAGACTGTCCAGTATCAGAAGCCGGTGCAGTTCATCCGAGGCCATCCCACAAAAGTGCAGGACCCCAAAGAGTGAACTTCAACTGGTCATTGGCATCCCTACTGTTGGGCCTACCAAGTCTGATATCAGCAAAGGACAGTTTCCGCAGTATCAAGTTGGAAAGATAAGTGTCCTGTTTGACACTGACCACCTATACATGTGAAACAGCCAATAGTTGAAAACAATAAGTAACCATACATAAACTCAGTCAACTGATGACAGTTATCCTAAAATTCAAAGGACTAATAACAGTGATTTCAGTAACTTTATCCTTTAAGATCTTGAAGTCTAAACAGACAATAATAGTAATTGTGTGAATATTTATATATATATATATGTGTATACTCTTTTCCAACTAGTAGAAATAGAATATTAGTGTAAATATTAAAATATTTTTAACTGTACCTGAGGATTTATTCACTTTTTCCATTTTGTGGGTTCAGTGAATGTACATTTTACTTATCCCCTAGCATATAAGTAATCATAAGATAGTCACAGGGAGGAGACACCTTAAATCCTGGTACTACTTCTTACCAACTGGGCCAGGGTTTTCACAGTCTGACTATTGTTATGATAACAATACACCAGTGCTTATTTCTAAGACTGGGGTATTACTTGTAAGGTCAGAACTCTTTACTGGCATACTCTTACATAATAAATAAATTTAAATAACCTCCCGCTACATTGTGCTACAGGAAGGGTTATTAAATGTGTCACATTTGGCGGCATTCTAGAAAAATATCCTACTGCTGTAATTCGCATTGCCACTCCTTTCTTTACTGGAGATGTGCATGCTTGTCTCTTACCTAATCCTATTGCGGACCTTATTATTGGTCGTATTCACGGAGTTAGGGAGTGTACCCCACAGCAGATTGCTGCTTGGGAAGATAATAACATGCAAGCTACAAATGCAGTAGTTACAAGAGCACAAGCTCTACAAACACCCGAAACTTCACTGAATAGTGATAATGAAGTTGATAGCCAAGATAGTCACTTAGTAATTACTCGTGACTCTTTCATAAAATTGCAAGAAGAAGATCCTTCTTTAAAAAAATTCTTCGTTCTTGCGAAGAAAGATGATCCAAATCAGGATACAAATAGAAAATCTTGGATTGCAATGAGAAACGGCGTACTTGTACGTATGGTACAAGATTCGACTACGTCGGCACATTCGCAAATTCTTGTTCCCAAGAGCATGAGAGTCCAAATATTACAACATGCTCATGACTCGCAATGTGCTGGACATATGGGTTTTGCCCGTACGAAGTCGAGAGTCCTTGCGGCTTTCTTTTGGCCTTTTGTCAATAAGGACATTCGTATTTACTGCCGATCATGCAAGGTATGTCAGGAGGTCAAATCTAGAGGACCACGACATGCTGCGCCTATCCAGGCTGCTGACATTCCTATTCGGCCGTTTCAGAAAAGGGCCATAGATATTATTGGCCCTTTTAAGGTCAAGTCGGCCAGAGGACATCAGTTTATCCTTACATGTGTCGATATGTGCACACGTTGGCCAGAGGCTATTCCTCTTAAGAGCATATCTACTACAGATATCGCAGATGCTCTTTGGTTGATATTTTCTCGCTTGGGGTTCCCCAGAGAAATATTGTCAGACCATGGCACTCAACTCATTTCTGACACTATGTCACAGGTAATGTCTACCTTACATATTGAACGATCTCTCAGTAGTATCTACCATCCTATGTCTAATGGGTTAGTTGAGCGTCTGAATAGAACGCTCAAGACTTTGCTTGGTAAGATAACTGAAGATCATCCTCAAGATTGGGACAGGGTTTTACCCGCGGCTCTCTTTGCCTATAGAGAAGTCCCTAATGAACACACAGGATTTTCTCCCTTCGAACTTGTCTTTGGCGCGCGTCCACGCGGCCCTATGTCTTTATTACACGATCTCATCACTGCCGATGATATTAGCGATGAAACTCAATCCTCATATGAGTATGTCATTGCTCTTAGACAAAAGATCATTGAGGCATGTAAGCTAGCAACTGCTTCATCAGAAATTGCTAAAGAGAAGGCAAGGCAGTTTGCTAACAAGAATAGATGTCTACGACAACTTTGTCCAGGTGACAAAGCATTCGTCCTACTCCCCAGTAGGGAAAATAGACTTCTTATTGCATGGAAAGGTCCGTATGCAATAGTCTCTCGGATTTCCGATGTTGACTATGTGGTCGATATTGATGGAAAGCATAAAACTTTCCACATAAACATGCTTTCGGAATTTCACGAACGTCCGGACTATTTGCTGCCTATTTTCCAGGCAACGGATGATGCTCCTGCACCTCACGGTCATTATTCATCCCTGTCTGTCATTCAGGATGAGGAAGCTACCTTCTCTGATGTCAACCTTCCCCTTCCAGTGGTTCCATTACATTCTACGGAATCTTGGAAAAACGTTTCTGTTTCTCCTAATCTTTCTGGTGACGAACATCGACAAGTCTCGTCGATGTTACAAACATTTCAGGATGTTCTCACTGACATTCCTGGACACGTAGATGTCATAGAACATGACATAATTCTTACCGACAATAATCCAATTAGGGTTAGGCCGTATCCTATTCCTATACACTTTCAGTCGCAAGTGGAAAAGGAATTGGATGAAATGATTCAATTAAATATAATTGAACCATCGACTTCACCATATTCTTCTTCCATGGTTATTGTCCGGAAGAAGGATAAGAACATACGAATTTGCGTTGATTATCGCAAATTGAATCAGGTCACAAAGTTCGACGCTGAACCGATGCCTTTGTTAGAAGATCTACTGATTAGACTTTCTAATTCTAGATTCTTCACTAAACTTGACTTGTCTAAAGGTTATTGGCAAGTGCCTTTAGCAGAGCATGCCAAACCTCTTACTGCTTTTTCTACACCTAGGGGTCTATTTCAATGGAATGTTATGCCTTTTGGTCTCATGAACGCCCCCTGCCACTTTCGTTCGCATGATGCGTCGAATTCTGTCACATCGTTCGGATGTCATCGCATACTTAGATGACATCTGTCTCTTCAGTGATACCTGGGAAGATCACTATTTAGGGTTATATGACTTACTGTCCACTCTACGTGAGAATAATTTGACAGCAAAACCTTCTAAAGCTTTTGTTGGTTTTGGTGAAATCTCTTTCCTGGGTCATCGTGTTGGTCATGGTCTCTTGAAGACAGAAGACCACAATACTTCCAAAATACTGAACATCTCTGTTCCTAAAACGAAGAAACAAGTTAGGAGTCTCTTAGGTTTAATTCAATTTTATGGGAGATTTATTCCAAATTTATCTTCGATCATGGCACCTCTCTCAACATTGTTGAAGAAATGTTCGCCTAATCTGGTCCGTTGGTCTGAAGAATGCCAATCTTCACTAGACCAAATCAAGAATATATTTTCTTCTCCTCCCATCTTAAGATTACCTACTCTTGATAGGACTTTTGTTCTTCGGAGTGATGCTTCATCCACTGGGATTGGAGCAGCACTGATGCAAGAATATGCAAATATTCTGCATCCTGTTATGTACATTTCTAGAAAACTAAATGCGGCAGAGAGGAACTACTCGGTTTTAGACCGTGAGTTGTTAGCGATGGTTTGGTCAATTCTAAAGCTACAAAGATTCCTCCTGGGCGCACATTTCATTCTAGAGACTGATCAGAAAGCTCTTACAGCTATTCAGACTAAGAATTTGAAGAGTTCGAGATCCACTCGATATGCTATAGCTCTTCAACCTTTTCACTTCACGGTACGAGCTATCCGTGGTGCGGATAATGTGATGGCTGACATTTTGTCTAGATGCCCACATGACTCCAACTAATACTTCTGTCCTATATTTCTATATATTACAGAGTCATAACACACCTATATTTCTACAATAGATTAGCACATCTGTACTTACTTTATATGTACACACTATCGTGCTTTGTTGTCATCTTCTTCTGTTCGTTTTTTTAAAATGATAGAGGAGGACTGAGTAGTTAATATAAGGGCCGTTAGTTTACTAAACAGCCACAATTATTAATAATGTATTGTACCTTATGAAGCATATTAGTTATTAATTAGCATTATATTGCTTGTACTTTCTCAGAATGTCATTGTTGAGCTGAGGACTTACCTTACGAGTTCTAGATTGTGTACTTACCCTCGGAATACCAGAGCATATGTCCTGGATCGTCATGTAGTTTAACTTTGCTATGTACTTATGTCATTACATGTCAAAGAATGTACTATTTAAATTTTCCTATCAGATTTGTACATCCATTTTTAAAGACAATATTAGAGTATGCTGTTTAATGATGATTATAGTAACTTGCATACGTATATTGTGTTTACATGCTAACGTGATGTGTGTTGGTGACACCTCCCCGATGTGAATATTTTTTGAGACATATTTATTTTTCTGTTGAGGTATATCCTCACCAGACACTCTATAATTAGCCTATTGTTTGGCAATTTAATTAATTATCAGCGCATAATTCGTGCGTTTTGAGCCGCTTATCGCATGCTCTTTGATATTGAAAAAAAAAATATGTTCCACATTTTTTTTTTTTATCGGGAGGAGGTGGTGATATGTTGCGTGATAAATTCTCGCAACATCGTTTTATTTCAATATCTGTTTTATAACGCAAGGGCAACAACTGCTTGAAATCTATAGTCACTTTTCTCGGTAAGCATTTGTCTTCTCGCGTTAGTATCGAATGCAGTTAACTTTTGAGCTGTGGTCATTTTTGCGCTGGACTGCGCATGACTTGTCTTGTTGTTTGGTCGATCGGTTTCCGCCCACCACTAGTGGGAGTGAGCGATTTGGAATGGCGAAAGAGATGCCTCGTTGAAGAGGGGATCTCCGCTATTTTTGTTCTGTCAGGGATGTGTAGTCCTCTTATGGATATTTCGTTTAGTCGAGATAATACCTCTAGTGTTTTCCCACATGTCGGGAGGCGTGATATTTCTGTATTTCTTGAAAGCAAGGTAAATTAACATTTTCATTAACTCTATTGATTTTGGGTCGTGAGCGATTTCGATTCATAGCCTGTCTGCGAAAGTCGTCGTCACGAGATGTTTTTTCCCAGCTCACATGTCGCTGCATTGTACTGCATCGGTTGATGCAGGTACCAAGGACCATTACTTGCTACTTGGTTAAATGAACGAGGTTTAGAAAACCTTTATTATCTAGAGGATATTTTTGAGGACATTATTTATACTTCGGCAGACGTGTCTGTCTTGCTGAAGTCAAACTAAGGAGAGTGAACTGATCTCATACATCTGGTTATCTCCTGGCTGTTATAGAAAAGGATGGAGTTGTTCATCTGACTACATTTACAGCACTTTGAAATATAACATGCATCTGACTCATCATTGTAATGCTGTCTACCGTTTATTGCTGTATTGAATGTTGCTGTGATAATGACTGTTTGATGTGCCTGCACATTTGCGTAACCATTTTGTCACTGTGGCGTCCACAATAAATAATGAAGAAAAACGTCAACGGCTGTTTCAAGACTCATTGACTTTATACGTCGTGAGTTTACTGACGTCCTATGTGAATTGCCCTGTTATTGTTGCATGAACATTGTTTTGACTGAACACATCTACACACTACACAAAACCAGACATGCGGATGCCATCCATCATCATATGGCATCACGCATCAACGGGTTTGACGTTTTACTTCCTTGTTCAGCTGACTTTACTGTTCACTATATATTGCCTTTAACCTGGGCGACTTAGTTTCTGTTTTCTTTCTTTTCATTTTTTTTCATTTCGCTATGGTGTTTAGCGTTTCTGTGTTATCCAGTCTTGGCTCTTTCTTTCCTGGAATCCCAAGCATGACTTGCTGCTTTCCTTGTATATTGTTGAGATGGTGTTGAATTTCTGGTCGACATCATCGGTCTCTGTTCTTTCCTGGCTTTTCGTAATCTGATATCGTATCTTTACGTCGACCACGAAAGCTTTTCTGGTGAGGGGGTCCTTATGTTTCGTGATGTTATATCTTTTCTGTTTGGCTGCAACTGGTCCAGTAGCTCTGAGTTTCACCTTCAGTCTTGCTACTACTAAGTGATGATCACTTACCACATTTGCACCTCTTCTTACTTTCACGTCGTAATGCGTGTCTCCATTTCTGCTATGTCTTTAGTGGAACTTGGGACTACTTATGCTTTAAGTTCTTTTAAGAAACTAGCAATAAAACAGTCACCAGCCCTTGCAGTGGTGGTTCATGAAATCATCATTCTTTACATTTCATGATACGCAAGACTCCTATCACAGTGCCAATATGATTATACTTCATTACCAAGTGATGTATTATCTTCCAAATGCAATAATGTCAGTGTTAGCAGATGACTGAGCCCTGTTAACACCAAACACTGAAGAAAAACTACGCCTTTTCTATGGAGCAATAGTTCCCAGCCGGGCCCCTAGCGTCTCAGCGAACATTGTACATTTTAAGACTGCTATGAATGATAAAGCAGCAGTATCAAAGGGCTTTGAATGCAAACATCTAAAACTGTCTAGAAACCTAACTGTAGTTTTTCTTTGAGGTTATTTTTACTTACAATCATCAAGCTCATTCGTGTAATTTCAGAAGGAAAGAACTTGAACTGGCAGTGGCATAATGTAAACCCGCTTGCAAAGTTGTCATTAAAGTCTTCAGTAGTATGCCAAACCACACTCACACAAACGTAGAAAGCCAGTAATCATTATGGTATTCCAAATTAGCAATTTCCGAACACAAAAGAACGGGAAATACGGGATTGTTAGCATCTTCTTTAGTGTACATGCGTGACTTTCTTGTCAGCTTAAATACAGTAACGCCTGAATAAATCTGAACTCCTGGATGTAATAGTAAAATTATTTCGCAAGGGATCTGAAGAAGTTAAGAATCCGTTTAAAATCATTGTTCTAGAAAAACGTGTCTGTTCAGAAAGTTTAAGATAACCTTGCATGTTATGCAAATTTCTAACTTACAATTTAAACGAACGCTACATCTCATTTGTCATTATAAACGAACACTATGCTCATACCAATGGAACAGTTCAACTTCAGTCTTGAAATTTGACCCCACGGAGAATTTTCTAATTTAAGACACGTCAAAGACAATTATGGATCTACGTGTCTCAGTCTGATGGTGTGGCTAAGTATATGAATGAACTGTGAAAGGTTGGACTTTTCAACAGTAAAGACTATTTGGCACGCCATCAAAGCAAATACTTTGTCCTTTTACGTTGTGGACATCGCGTGCGCACAACTGTCAAATCTACTTTACAGAGCAAACTCCATCGGAATCTTACTCTTATCTCCGTACACATCAAGTTAACCTTCTAGGGTTACGTCATACCTGAAGTAATTATCTTCCTTCATCTAATACTAGCTCAAAACAGAAACTACAATGTTCACACAATTGTCATTTCTCGCAGTAATTTCAGTACCGTATAAACTAGTACCACACACAACCAATAGTGATGCTTATGTATTTCCGCAATCAGTTTAGAACCCAAAAGATTAATTAAACATATTCTTGCAATATAATTATATTCAGGGAGTCAAGTACGAAAACAAATGTAGGACACTGGGCTTTTACAGAACTGTGTGATCTTTCGTGCACCGTTAACTCAAGACAATAATCGTTGCTGGCGCTCAACAGCTCTGATTACACAAATAACCGATAACACGAATAATCTATCACACGAATAACCGATAACACGATAACCGATAACACGAATAACCGATAACACGAATAATCTATCACATGAATAACCGATAACACGATAACACAAATAACCGATAACACGAATAACCGATACCACGATAACCGATAACACGAATAACCGATAACACAATTAGCCTTTTCTTTTTTGCTCCACTGCTGTGGTGAAGTGGAGAGCAGAAATTTGCGTACTTGAGAAACGTGTGTCGCAGTGGCTGCTGTCAGCCGGTGTTGTTGTAGAATATTTGTGATAATGTCTGTCCATCTGTCTGTTGGTCTTTCCTAGCTTATATTTTCATGCTTGTCCTTCTTCTTTCTCTTTTGTTTTCGCTTCTTAAAAAACATGACCCTATAATTATATTTGACCTTTGTTCGTTTTGCATGTAGCCTGCGGTAACGATTTCTCATACACTTAATGTGGTGATTGATTTCATTTGCTTAACAGGGTAATTTTGCTAGCTCCGTGCAAAACCTCGCCTGCTATGTGCTAGAGTTATTATTGCAATATGATTATTATTCCAATGTTTGTTGATGGAATATATTTCTGAGTTCATTATCTGGCGTAAAAATGAATAAATTTTTTGGTGTGCCTACTCTGGAGCAAGCAACACATGGTTATTCATATAAAAAGCATGGATTTTCTAAGTTAATGGAAGCAAATGTAAGTGAACATGAGCATTCTTTAAAGTCAATTCAAGTTTCACAGGATACTTCAGTTGCTTAAAATCGAAAGACGTGTCGACAGGTATCACAGAAATGCTTGGAATGAGCGCATCGTCTCTTCGATCATGTTGCGAGTATGGAAGTAGATGATGTCTTTGTTTAGACAGAGTATGAATGAGTAATGTTAAAGTAGAGAGCAAAATAGAGTCACTAATGAAAATAAGGAGAGAGATATGAATTCTGGAGAGAAGAGAGATATAATCAGATATCTAATGTCTTCTTCCCAGCCACACTCGAGGCTATGTTTAAGATGGCATACCCTCATCCGTCCTCTCTTGCTAAATAGGTTAATCTATTACTGTAAGGACTAAAACAGCAAACATCAAGTGACAGGTAGAATAGACGTAAACTCTGACCGCTTAGAACATATAATTATATTTATTACGTAAATATCCACTCATAAAATAAAATAATTTCATTAGCGCTATTAGGCCAGTGATTTTGTATCACACTCAAGAACACAGGCAAACCACTACTACACTTATAATTCCACAAAAACCAGGACAATCTAATTAACAGGGGAGACACCCAGTTCTGTTGACGAAAACGGTTGCTCCTGTTTTGTTAATAAATCCAGGAAGATAAATTACTCCTCAGCTAGGAAATACCATACTTGTTCTACTAATTGCGGGTTCTCAGGCGATGCAGCTCAGCTCTCACTGTGTCAAATATATATTAAATCCATTTGCTTTCAAATGCCTTTGGATTGACGCGATACTAACAGACGATTGTTTGTGACAATTACACCCGCTTATATATATATATATATATATATATATATATATATATATATATATATATATATATATATATATATATATATATATATATATATGAGAGGTAACCATAAGAGGTCCAACGCCGCACTTCTTGTGCTGGGTAGTGAAGACTTGAATACAGACAGGTACCAGAAGTACAGCAGGATATTTGCTGGACACTGAAGTATAACATGGAAGCTGTAGTTTAAACTGGCCTTTCAATCACCAATGCAGACATAAACAAACTCTCCCTCTCCATTTCCCACCCCACACTAATCAAAACAGGCTCTCACCTTTAGTTCGCCCTGTGTTGCCTAAGATTTCTCTCGTCGCTGCGCGGGTGACCAATCATTTTAAAGTGTCGTCATTAGCCAACATATTTCCCACACTCACAGCTGACAAACACAATCGTACTGTTAAGGTTATCTCCCCAACCCAAGGTAATAAAAGTTGCCCCGTAGGTAAATTACTCAGAAAGTAACAACACTGGATAATTTATAAAAATAGCACTGAGCTGATACTCAGTATTTACTCCATAGTAATACTCATTACAACAATACTCCACACAGACCAAGCGCACAAAAATGGTAGTTCTATTATACACAGACTCACACTTTCTGTCTTAAGAAAAACACTCTTACCTTAACACCTAAGTGTTTTTGAATGATGGCGCACTTAATAAAATTCAGTTTCTATGTCACGGAAAAATTTATCTTAAAGAAAAATGTATATTGATTTAAGAAGACACAAAGTAACACGGAATCTCTATTCTATAAGTTAAGTTAAAATACCTGCGGCCTTTGGTACTACATTAAGTAAGTAAATGTGTGCTTACCGACTGAAAGAATATTCCTAAACTCAATACAACTGAGATTGGCTTTTAACAATGATCCACTTTGTAAGGTAGCAAAATTTCTGTCTGAAGACAATGGCAAGGAGTTTTAGCGACGCCTAGCTTAAATAGTAAGATAAAGTCTGCAGGTGCTCTTCGCGTCGATCGCACGTGTATTGAGAACGGTGTAATAAGACGTAAGGACTTCTGGAGCTGTTTCCCTTGTGTCCCTTGATAAAAGACAGAGACGTAATCTATAGTGATACTTATGCGGTAATTCAAACGATGCGTACGGACAGACAAAAGGTTAAGGTCGATTCCCTGTGTCCCCGGGTTCTCTGTGAATCAAACAATCAAGGAACTTGCCGTCATCTACAAGAAATCAGAATAAAAGGACTTTTATCTAGAAGCCGATGCACTCGTGTAAAGAGGAGGAATTTAGCCTGCCCAACGTAAGGGTAATGTGACTAAAGCAGAGAAATAGAGCTTGTAGGACCTATCATAAAGAAAAGTGGGAGGAGACTACAGCAGAAAAAAAGACAGGCAGACTACTGAGCTGAAATTGCCAGCGATTCGCATTCAAATCACGACAGAGCACAACCCGTTAAAATTGTCGCTTTTATCACATTTGATGTGGATTGTCACATATTATTTGCGTCCATTAGACACTTTAGCAGAATTATGATGAAACATCATTAGTACTCGAATTTTTTTAACTGAGTTGGGTGATAGCATTCCAAGTGGTTCTAGTGACGGATAGTTTGAATGATAATGACAAATTGGATGAAATAATAAAATATGATATATAGATAATGAGATTTCAGTCTGCAAGTTCTAATGACCTCATGGTAGAAGAGGAACGAATAAGTAAGTAAGTAAGTAAGTAAGTAAGTTCGAATGACCTACATCTCCTCGGGATATAGTCTCTCGAAACTCTTTAATTCAAAAAGGATTCTGGTGAAACTAAACGAGGTATTTCTGGACGATAAAATCCTTCTCCGAAGTCCTACAAAGCATCATATGGAGTACATAAAGTTGAGAAAAGAGACCTGGTGCCCTGTCCACATAAAAAAATATCCCGAGCTAAGAATGTTCATTACGGCTCAGCCCCGAGGGTGCAGATTTTTTTTATAAAACACATATAGCCCACATATGATGATAGGAAACTCTTTACAGAGCGATACAACAGGAAGCAATCTGATCATCAGAAGTAGTCCCCCGTCTGACAAGTATTTCGGCCCTACATACTCCTTTACACTCTAAGGGGCGTTGCAAGCGATCTTTGTCCTCTCAAGACTGTGTGTGGTCCCGGCTTTCGGGTCCTCCCAGTAAAGTAGAGGCAGTGATATGTGTCTGTGTCCGATAACGTCTTTTGAATGTGGTAGAGGCTCGGTCGCTGCTACGCCATTGATGAACAGAGCCGTGTTCTATCGAGACTCTTTGGTCCCGGGTCCGGGTCCTCCCAGTTCAGGTGGGCTGGAGCTGGTTTATTCATGGTAATGCAGCTGAGCAGTGGTAGAGGCTCGGCACTGGCTGTGCCGTCCCCTCGATACGTCTTGTCTCGGAGATATAACCCCCTTGCAGGGTAGAGAACGACTCTTCTCGTGGCATTGCACCCTCGCCACCCGAAGAGAAGTTCCCTGGGGTTGCAATAAAGCCCACTGGTGGCTGGCCTCTTTGCCAGACACTACTGTCTTTGGAGGTATGACCCCCTTTGCAGGGTAGAGAAATATCAAACCTCGGGGCAGTACACACACGCCAAAGTGGGCCTGGTGTAATCTGTTTCGAGTCTAGGATGCTTTCTGGGGTTGAAAGAAAGCCCGAAACACACCCACTACTCGTCTGCTACCGTGGGGGATGCACGGCGGGTTGCGGTACCGTCGCCTGGTGTCACGATTGGTGGCTTCCTGGCCGTGTGGCAACACGGACCATGTGCAGAGGGAGGCGGTGGCTCCGCCACCGCCTCGCCAGGCAGTCTGCACAACGGGTAACTGGCTCAAGGGTATGAACGAGTGTAAACTCGTCCCCTAAAGGGCAAAAGAGTGAATAACTCGCGCCCTGGGATTGAAACAAACAAACAAACAAACAACACTCTAAGGGGGCGGGCCCACTTGGGTCATGACTCCCAAGTGTCTCAGCCTCCTGTTGTCTTGTGTCAAAAATGAACCCATTTCACTTATGGTAGCAACTTTACTCCACAACTCTGCCAGCCATGGAGGCAATTGTGAAAGTAGCAAAGAGAAGACAAATTAGTCCGGTCGCTCCGTAGCACATTACAACTACGGACACACACTGAGTCACCTGCGCGAAGCGGACGAGACTTGACACTGCGCGCTCGCCGCTGAAATTCTTCCTGACACCCCTTATAGTATACATCGCCTGTCGCCTTTCAGCCAAAGCCCTTTCACTAATACGCCTAAAAACTCAGCGTATTGTGGACTTAGAAAAAATCCTGGTATTTTCTGTACCGCAGCGTTTATTGTCACGATTTCCATTGCCCATTGCGGTTGTTCCACAGCCAGCCTGATGCCTTTTCGGCAGTTTCACTAAGCCTCTTCAGTGCCCTTGTTCTCGAATGTCCCTTCAGCCCCAACAGTTTCAATAGATCATACACTGATGCAGCCACAAGCCCTCTTGCGCCCACTTCAACTGCCATGACCCTTGCAGTGAACCCATCGTGTCTCAGATCCGCGGCCAGATCACTATACTTGGCCGCTTTGAACGAATGTTGCTCGTCTAATCCGGATTCAAATGGCACGGTCAGTTCAATCAGTATGACCTGAAGCGTTGCTGAAGAATGAAGCACTATATTCGGCCGTCTCCGCGATTTCCTGATACTCTCTGGATATGCCCCTCGTCCAGGTAGGTCTACCGCCATCTCCCAGTCGTTTGCACAGTCAAGAAGAGATGGTAAACTGCTACCAGGTTTACTAGGTTTGGGGTGTGCTGACTTTCCTGCCCTCAGAAAGTATGTATTTGCGGTGCTCGGCCCGGGTTTGCTATTCGCCTTCATCCTTGCCAGATCTATTGTCGCAGCAAGCTCATTTAGCACTTTGTTATGGCGCCAAGTGTATCGCCCTTGCCCTAATGACACCTTACACGCTGAGAACACGTGTTCGAGAGTCTGCCTCCCCTGGCACAGTGGGCACTGCTCATCATCCGACTTTCCCCATTTCACAAGGTCGGTGGCCGACGGCAGCAGGTCATACATTGATCTAACAACGAAGCTGAGCCTAAGAGGTGTCATATGCCATATATCATTCCATGTCAAGGACCTCTGCAGGGCTCCTTCCCATGTAGTCCATTGGCCTTGTTGGACCTGCTGCCCTGCTTTTTGCAACCTCTTATCATTCTCAGCTCCTCATATCTCCTGAACTACCATGTCTCTGCGCTCCCTGCTTGATGCCTTGGACCACCAGCGGATGTCTCCATGACCAAATCCCCGTCTATTCGTTTGTGTGTATGCGATTACCTCCCTCAGTTTGAGTGACTCTTGGGCAGCATCAACAGCTTCTTCCACTCTCCACTTCCTTCCCGTTTTCAGTGTGAGCTGAATGGACTTAACCACGTCATCAGCTGACTCGCGTAGCATCATTGCAAGCTGTCGTGGAATATTCTAATCCACATATATAAATTATCAAGTAAATATAAAGCCTAATAAATACATATAATAAATAAAGGAAGAAGAATGGTAAAGAACAGTGCTGTCACAATGACTGTACTCGAAATCCCCCTTGTTTTATGCTTCGTCTGCAAATTGTAACGCTTTCACGTTGATAGTAAAAGCTTACTGTATTATTACCCGCTTTCTTCAATGAAACGTGTGCTGCATTTCTAAGAAAAACATTGAGAGGCCCTGCGTAATGACCTAAATTAATCCTAACATTAATTATATTACGTTACCAAAACGAACGAACAGATGGACAAAAGGATAAAGAGAGAGGGGAGGGCTGAAAATCAGGAACGCATGCAACACGCGTCGCGCGATACACAAATGCTGCCATCACGCGTGTAAGTCTACATGCACTAATTGTTTTTCAGACGGACAGTGATAAAATACACTACCCTTTCCCAGAGTTAGGTTTATAAATCAAAAAAAAACTCTTATTAGGAAAGACAACATTAGATGGGTTTACGGTTGAAAACATAACAGTACCCAGACAGCACATCTTCGAAACAGGAGGTAGAAGAAATTGCATATTTTGAACGCAGCCACGTAGCTCCTTTAAATTTGTATTTTTGGGTTCCTTAGGGCTTGCTGACAAATAATATGTAAAACGTTACGCAAATAGTCCAGGAATTAATAAATTATACCCAGAATAAAATATTGGGGGTGCCTGACAGCCTAAAATCATTTCTGCTCATAAGATTTTTTTTTATAACGTGTTTGAAAAAAATTTACGTTACAGAAATAGCCTACCATGTAAACTCCAAATTGATTGGAGCGCAACAAATGAAAGCCTAACCACGATTGGTCGGACTATAAATACTATCTTTCGTTGTCAGGGGAGACGGGGAAGGGTAACATTTTTTCAAACACTTGTCGAAACGGGGCTCATTGGTCAGACTCGCTGATATACACACTTGGGAGCGTTAGTTCGAAACCACTTGTTTAAATAAGCTTGATAAAGCATCAGTGCGTTGAAGCCAGCTTATATTGTGCTAAATAAAAGCCTGGAAGATAAGCAGATGGGAATTTGTGCCAGTTTGTGCCAGAATTCATTGCTAATCAACGTATCTGTGTTTATTCGTATGAATTGTGGTAAGCTTGAACCATTCAATATCTTTTAATGAAAATTGAATGTGAATTGTTGATTTATGCCTGTATATATATGTGTAGTTCAGTGGCAAACGTGAGGTAAAGCCTGTAATGCTCCAGCCTGAACAGAGGGTGTCGGAGAGAAGTAAAACGGCATGGAATGGCCAAACAGTACACTGACACCTGGATGATTGAATAGAAAGAAATAATGCTGGAATTGCAGAGGCGTAGTAACCATTAAGAAGGGTAATACTGGAATAAAGTATTTCAAATGAAGCTGACAGTTGGCCTAATGCTCTGAACTCAATGTTTGTGCTGTGTTGTGATCAGTGTAACAAGAGAGTTTAAGTTAGTTATGAAGTAGAAGGTACATCCTTCTTGATTTCAGGGACAGTGGTCTTGATGGTACTGAGCAGCACCTGGTCAGAGCTTTGCTGAATCCAGTGTCGGACAGCATACTCCTTGGTCCTTTTAGCTATCAGTGAGGTGTCTCCAGAGCCCAGAGGAGAATTCGAGCAGAGGGGTCCTTTCCTGCCGCCATCACGCCAGATAAGCTAACTTGGCCAGCTGAGCTCAACATTATGTCCCCTCATCTTGAAATGACTTTATAAAAATAACATTCAGAGGGGAATTTAATTGTCTTAATATCAGGAACTGAGAACATCTCCAATACTAGTCCCAAAAGACAAACTATTGAAGTCATGATGACAAATACCAACAGAGCTTGAACAAAACAAAACCAGTATTACCTCATTTTACTACTACACAACTGACACACATAGAATATTTGTAATAATATATGTCACTACAATATTCATATTAAATACATTCTGTACATAACTTGTAATTTAAATTGATTGTGATTCCTGGTTCCCTTGTAGTTGAATCAGGACACATATTCATTCATGCCAGTAATGAATACATATTGTTATTTGAAAAGTTACGAGTGACTTCTTTAAGATATTCTCATAGAGTGTTATATGTATGTGAGTGTCACAGTGTTGTTAAGAGTAGTGGATTAAATTAAATTGTTTATCTGTCTGTTGTTGGGACTTACACTTCATCATACACATACCCTAGACACATAACGTAGCATCACACTATTCCAGAATAATTCTGACTGAGATATATAGATATGTGGTAGCAAGTAAGGTTATCTATAATACACTACTCTTAATAGAAATAGATACCTTCACAGCTGATCTCAGTCAGTACACTAAGTCCCCTATAAATATTTATAACATCCCACTTCACCACACAAGCCTTGCCTTTCCAACTTTGTACTCTTCAACAACTGACTTGAAAGGAAGCAGAAGTTTTGACTTTTTGCAGTACAGTGCTACATCTGACAGACCTGGTGGTACCCCTAGCCACTTTCTCATGAACTTGTTGACCTTCTGCTCTATAGCCTCCACTGTACTTGTGCTGATTTCATATATAAGCAGTGGCCACAGCAACTTCGGTATCAACATGAACTGGAGGCACCACAGTTTGAACTTTCCCAGGAGTCTGCTTTGGTCTATGATCTGTAGCCCTCTGTCTGCCATTTCTATTGTCTTTTGCACTGCCTTCGAGTCTTTTAATGAGGCATCGTACAGCCTGCCAAAACTTTTAACAGCTTCCTCAATGACAGTAGGGATTCTTTGGTTGGAAACCATGAATAGGTCCTCTGCTATCTTCCCTTTCCTGACTGATAGGCTTCTCGACTTCTTGGGTTTGAAGCTCATTCTGCACCAGCTGACTAGTTCATCCAGGCGTTCTAACATCCTCCGGGCCTGATGTTCATCTGATGTCAGAATTGTTGCGTCATCCATGAATGCTTTGAGCGGTGGCATGTGACACATTCCACCGAGCTTTGGACCTATAGCCATTCCTTCAGCCGCATTGAGGATTACCTGCATAGCCATCACGAATAGTATCGGAGAGATGGTACACCCCATCGCAATTCCAACTTCAAGGCCGATCCACTTCGTTGTGTACTCTCTGGTTGAAAATCTGACAGCAAACCCTGCGAAATACAGCTTCAGCATTGCTGCAATCTCTTGTGGAACATGATACATTTCTAGGGCCTGCCACAACATCTGGTGTGGAACGGATCCATAAGCGTTCGCTAGATCCAACCAGATTACATGGAGGTTTGTTCTGTCAGACTTTGCCTTTTGGATTGCTTCCCAGATCATTGTGGCATGCTCTAGACATCCTGGTGTACCTGGGATACCTCCTTTCTGAATGGTAGTGTCAATGTACCCATTTGCCAGGAGGTATGTAGTGAGTCTTTTCGCCATCACTGAGAAGAATATCTTCCCTTCCACATTGAGTAGTGAGATTGGCCTGAACTGACTGATGTCTGTGGAATTTTGCTCCTTCGGGATGTAGACTCCGTTCGCCTTTCTCCATTCCTTGCTTACAAGCTGGGTTTTCCACGCATTCTTCAGTAAACGGAGCAGTCGTTTGAGCACTTCAGGGCATCTCTTATACACCACATATGGAACACCATTAGGACCTGGAGCTGACTTGCACCAAGCTTTCTGGACAATGCTTTCTACCTCTTGCACCGTTGGGGGCTTGGTGTTAAATTCAGCTCCTGGCTTACTCGGCCATTTAAGGCCTGCCATGCTGTTGAGCGGCTCATCTCTGCGACCATCTGAATATGTCATTCTAAGGTGTTCTTCCAGGTCTTCTTTCTTGATGTTTAGTGTACCCGACCGTGGCTGCTCAAACAGTTCTTTGGCAAACTTGAAGGGCTCCCTGAAGAATCTTTCCCTATCCCTTCGAGTCTTCCTTCTCTTCCTGCACAACCTTTCTGCTTTACAAAGGGCATTATGTTGGCCTTTCAGATGCTCCCAAACCTGTCGTAACCCTTCCTTCTCTGTGGCAACTGCGTTCTTGAAAAGTTTTCGTGCATGCTTCTTCTGTTTCCTGATTTCTTCTATTTTAATTTGTCTTCTACTTTTTCGTGGTGGGTTACTTTCCCTTGCCTCCCTCACGCCGAACACTTTGCGACAGTGCAGATATATTATGTCGCCGGAAATTTCCAGCTTCTTCTCCAAAGTTATCTGCTTCAGGTTGTTATCCAACTCTTTTGCCAAGGCTTCGTCCAGCTGTTCCCAAAGCCTTTTTGCACTGGCAGGTGGAAACTTGATTGCATCTCTCTTCCCGTCCAAGAAGTGTGTGAGATCATCATCAGGCAGATCAACTTGAATGTACTCAGCACTGTGGATTGACTCCTGGCTGCGTTCTTCTAACGTCTTATCCGTCGAGACAGAGCGCTGTTGATCTCCCCCAGATGACCTCCCACACCCCTTTTTCGTTCGGTGGATTTTCATTCCTCTCTGAGTAGAGAATTCTCTACCACAGGCACATGGAAATTCCAGCCGTTGTTCAGAGCTCGAATTCCGTGTAACGGGTCTGGTCGATTCCAATAAGGCGCCTGTGGATTCATCATTCTCCCCCCCCCCCCTTTCGGTGAATCCTGGGGGCATCTATCATTTTTGGTCCTTGTGGTGGGTTTTGATGTTAAGAAGGTTGGTGTATGGTAAAGTTGTACTTGAGTGAGGTCAATCTGTGAAGGTCCCTGATGTAGATAATTGATAGTTGTGTTTCAGAGAACCTTGCTGATACCACCTACGATCTCACTCAAAGTTATATTTTGGCCTAGTATGATTGAGAGCTATGTTTAGTGTCTAGGGTAATGTAAGAGTGATGTTAAAGAACCTCAATTCAAAACATACACATATATATATATTTTAAGTACTGTGATAGACTCAACCAACTCCAGTTGTTACATTTTATATTTTAGAATTTCTTTTGTTAATCTTTATTGGTCCTGAACCTAAATTTGTTTTGGTCAGGACTACAACTCAATTTGAATCAAATTATATATATATATATATATATATATATATATATATATATATATATATATATATATATATATATATATATATATATATATATATATATATATATATATATATATATATATATATATATATATATATACACACAAACAGGACAATATGTCCAAAGTACATTGTTAAATTTTCCAATTGGTATTACTTAATCTATTTTGACTAACTGGTACTTGGAGGCAGGTTGGGGATTTTAATCATCCCAAAGTTCTTTTGTTTCACCTATGACTGTTTATTTAATTCTTTGAGAGGAAAGTTTATTTATACACAGGAGATCTTTCACAGTCACTGATAAGTTGTCCCAGGCCAGATATTAAGACTTATCTGGACCCTGGAATCACAGCAGTTGTAGTTGGTTTGGTCAAACACCCCAGTCTCCTCTGGTCTTGAATTTCTTTCCTATAAGCAGGTACCAGAGACTCTTCGAAATCGTGCAGAAATTCTCAATCAGCAATTACCAGCACCAGACAAGTGCCAGCAGAAACCCCTGTAAATGAAAGTTATGTTTCTGTCTTAACATCAAACTAATTCCTCCCAATTTACAGGTAATAATACATTTAACACAAAAGAACTTGGTCAGCTCTCTCTGACCAACCTAGCTTCTCCACTCTAGTTTGATGGAACAAATTGTACCAGTTTTCTTTTCTTTTCCCTAATGGCTGCTACGCCTCTGTCATTCCCGCAGTAATCTTTTCCATGCAATAAGATAGGTGTAATGCTCCTGTATGACCATCATATATAGTCCTGTAGTTCTAAACTTCTTGGATAGTCCATTATATGATGGATCAACATCTAGGCCATGCCTAAGTCTGCCATGGAACCACCTAATTACAATCCTTTTACATGGCCTTTTCTTACACTCAACCCTTTTTTTAATTAAATAGTTAATAAAATCAATCTTACCACACATTCAAGGAAATATAAACAAGTAACGATGAATAGGCAATAGAATATGGCACACTTTCAGCACTGCCCCTGTCCAGACTGCTTTCTGTTATTAGTATTTTAAAAAAAGCACAAGTCTGCTCATCGCTGCTTGCTCCTCAGAATATTTTGAAAAAATGGCAGCGAGCAGCCTACTTTTCCTATAATGTAAAAGGCTTTGGCCAATGGGACCAAGCATCTCTTTATTTTGAATGAACTTTAAAAAAAAATATCTCAACCACTATGCGTTACTACTACCAACTATATTTGTATTTTTAGGTCAGCCAATAATATTTCGCCTTGCTTTAAACTACAACCAATCAAATTCCCCGTACCTTCTTTCCCCAAAGTTGTTTTTCAAAATTATGCCATACAAAAAATAAGCAGGCATGACTTTTCCTGACAGTCCGTCGGATCCTCTATAGTATTATGGCTATAATTTGGTCATTTAGTGGACTATTTGTGTAACTGATAATATATTCTTGCTCAGAAAGTCCCAAGGGACACGAATATATAATTGTTATGGCCCTATGTATCTTGGTTCAGAATTCCATATTTTTTTCTATGTTAGTTGTTTATTTCTAGACTACCACCTAATCACTTCTTTTCCATGTACTTTCAACCTAATTACGAGAATCATCCGTATTAATTACGTCATTCTCAATAAGAGCTAAGCCTGTTTTCGTGACCCAATTGTCTACATGTTCTTACTTTTACATCGTATTTTGAAAATCGCTCAAGGCAAGTCTTGCCACTGCGTTGCGGTTGGCTTTTAGTTTGAAATCAACGCGAAACGAATTAGCAATGGGCCATCTATCCTTCTCTCTCCCCCTTTTTGCTATATATTCTGTCTCCTAGGCAAATATCTGTTTGAACTTGGAAAAAGTGTTACGTTTTATCTCAAGGTCACTTAGGATCATTGAGTACCTTTTATTCGGCCATAAGGCGTTATCAAAACTAATACGCTGGGGCGTGGGTGAAGACGCCAATTCTCTACCAACTTTTTAGTTATATCTTATTTTAGACTTTATGCACTTTAATGTTATATTCTAATTTAGATATTGTATTTAGAATATCGTCACAGTCCTGAAGCAATTGAATACAGCTTACGGGGTGCTAACCCGGTCAGCCGGTTTCTAGTCTTTCCAAGTGTCATCTGTTTTTCCAGAAGTCAATCGGTCTTTTCCCGATCGTCACTGGTTTGACCATGTAACTATGATAGGAAACTCTTTACAGAGCGATACAACAGGAAGCAATCTGATCATCAGAAGTAGTCCCCCCGTCCGACAAGTGTTTCGGCCCTACATACTCTTTTACACTTTAAGGGGGGCGGGCCCACTTGGGTCATGACTCCCAAGTGTCTCAGCCTCCTGTTGTCTTGTATCAAAAATGAACCCATTTCACTTATGGTATCAACTTTAATCCACAACTCTGCCAGCCATGGAGGCAATTGTGAAAGTAACAAAGAGAAGACAAATTATTCCGTTCGCTCCGTAGCACATTACAACTACGGACACACACTGAGTCACTTGCGCGAAGCGGACGAGACTTGACACTGCGCGTTCGCCGGTGAAATTCTTCCTGACACCCCTTATAGTATACATCGCCTGTCGCCTCTCAGCCAAAGCCCTTTCACTAGTACGCCTAAAAACTCAGCGTATTGTGGACTTAGAAAAATTCCTGGTCTTTTCTGTACCGCAGCGTTTATTGTCACGATTTCCATTGCCCATTGCGGTTGTTCCACAGCCAGCCTGATGCCTTTTCGGCAGTTTCACTAAGCCTCTTCAGTGCCCTTGTTCTCGACTGTCCCTTCAGCCCCAACAGTTTCAGTAGATCATACACTGATGCAGCCACAAGCCCTCTTGCGCCCACTTCAACTGCCATGACCCTTGCAGTGAACCCATCGTGTCTCAGATCCGCGGCCAGATCACTATACTTGGCCGCTTTGAACGAATGTTGCTCGTCTAATCTGGATTCAAATGGCACAGTCAGTTCAATCAGTATGACCTGAAGCGTTGCTGAAGAATGAAGCACTATATCCGGCCGTCTCCGCGATTTCCTGATAATCTCTGGATATGCCCCTCGTCCAGGTAGGTCTACCGCCATCTCCCATTACAAGAAACAAATAACAGCAGACTCTGTTATGTTTAATTTAAAAAATAATGATAGTTTCTCATTACTGAATTTTGTGGCAGTAAGGGAAAGAAGAATGAGAAGTCTAACATGAGCTGGTATAGACGAGGTAGAAAAAAGGGATGTACGGAAATGATGCGCATAGGAATGGTCAAAACAGAAAGAGGTTAGGCACGTTTTTCTCAGCATCAGACAGAAGCGTGAAAGACGTCGGGAAAGACGCAGGGCAGCCATATTGAAGGCGACCACTAGTTAAAGGAGACTATGTATCGTCTCTTAGATATCCCGAGTCCAGGTTGTGTAGACATAAGCCTCAATATATAGATAGGCTGACGAGTTCCGACAATAGTACAAGGAGGAAGGAGCGGTGAAATGTTATTCTGAAGGAAGGATACATAGAGTAAACTAGTTATGACAATTCGATGGTGGATAAGTGTGCCAAGATAGCGGCCACCATTATCAGGAAATGTTACATTCCCCGGAGTCAGTCCGGTATAACTATCTTAATAACCTGAGCGCATTCCAATAATATACCTGTGCTGTCCTCAAAAGAACAATATGCATAAGACAGTGAAATTCTGAATTAGATGGTTGTATGGAAGCTAATAGCGTTCAAGAGAGGAGAGTCGGGTGGACCCAGATTGTTGGAGGGGTCACCGATGACATTTGTTATACATAGTGTAAATAAACATTTGTTCCAGTTGAATGCGGCGTTCCCATGTTTGTACTGGAGTTCCTACGTAGTATTTTGTGGTCACTAAATGTGTGTTGTATATAAACGGCCTACAACGGAGAAGTCAATCACGAAAGCTTGAGGCAAAAGATCCTGGGTAAACAAAGGCTGTGTGCACCAACCAACTGTTACCCAGCATTGCCACACAATAGAATTATGGTGCCGAGACCAACCCCAGACAGCATTGACCTCAGTCATTCACCAAGACAAAGTACAACACACAAAACGCTAGCACGGTAATAGGTTTTAATAACCACAGACGGAAAAACAATACAGACGAAAACCATATCTACAGTTCGACAACACATGAAAAAAGCAGAGTGGCAACAGTGAAAGTTACAAAGAAAAAAAGTGAACAGTGTAGGAGCCAGCCAATCAGAAACGATAACCCAGAAAACAAGTCAGAATAATTTGTTTTTCTTCACACCTTTGCTGCACGAGAAGGATTCGCAACAAACAAACCATAGACGACGTCAACTGTCCTGTAACAACTGCACAGACACAGGAAAAGAAATCATTTTACCTTCATAACCTTTCCGGCACAGTAAGGAGACAGCATAACAAGCGCAAGGCCCACATACATCTGTTGCGTGATAAATTCTCGCAACATCGTTTTATTACAATATCTATTTTATAACGCAAGGGCAACAACTGCTTGAAATTTATAGTCACTTTTCTCGGTAAGCATTTGTCTTCTCGCGTTGGTATTGAATGCAGTTAAGTTTTGAGCTGTGGTCTTTTTGCGCTGGACTGCGCATGACTGGTCTTGTTTTTTGGTCGATCGGTTTCCGCCCACCACTAGTGGAGTGAGCGATTTGAATGGCGAAAGAGATGCCTCGTTGAAGAGGGGATCTCCGCTATTTTTTGTTCTGTCAGGGATGTGTAGTCCTCTTAATGGATATTTCGTTTATTCGAGATAATACCTCTAGTGTTTCCCACATGCCGGGAGGCATAATATTTCTGTGTAGTTCCTGAAGGCAAGGTAAATTGACTTTTCATTAACTCTATCGATTTTGGGTCGTGGGCGATTTCGATTCATAGCCTGTCTTCGAAAGTCGTCGTCACGAGATGTTTTCCCAGCTCACATGTCGCTGTATTGTACTGCATCGGTTGATGCATGTTCCAAGGACAATTACTTGCTACTTTGTTAAATGAACTAGGTTTGGAAAACCTTTATTATCTAGAGGATATTTTTGAGGACATTATTTATACTTCGGCAGACGTGTCTGTCTTGCTGAAGTCAGACTAAGGAGAGTGAACTGATCTCATACATCTGGTTATCTCGTGGCTGTTATAGAAAAGGATGGAGTTTTTCACCTGACTACATTTACAGCACTATGAAATATAACATGCATCTGACTCATCATTGTAATGCTGTCTACCGTCTATTGCTGTATTGAATGCTGCTGTGATAATGACTGTTTGATGTGCCTACATATTCGCGTAACCATTTTGTCACTGTGGCGTCCACAATAAATAATGAAGAAAAACGTCAACGGCTGTTACAAGAATCATTGACTTTATACGTCGTGAGTTTACTGACGTCCTATGTGGATTGCCCTGTTATTTTTGTATGAACATTGTTTGACTGAACACATCTGCACACTACACAAAACCAGACATGCGGATACCATCCATCATCATATGGCATCACGCATCATTTGGTGGCCATAAGCTGGTTTGATTCTGGTACCAGCAAACACGGGGTCCCTTACCCACTTCATTTTCAACAAGAATTCATCAGCATCCTTCAAGAAATTAACATTCTTCAATACAGTCAACATCTTCAAAATTTTCAAAGTACTCGGCGTTGCCCGGTAAAAGTCAAAATTTCAACTTTTTGACGGAAACAAGAATTTGACAGTACCCGGCGTTGTTACATGTTGCCGGATAACTCGGACTGCTGTTATCTTTTACGCAAGTCAAGCAAGTTGCTGCTGTCAAGGTTCCAGTGCTGTCGTTTTTGTGAAGGTCAAGTGCCGGTTGAAACGGGTTGTTTTCTGAAGAAGGCCAAGTACCGATTTCCATCAACTTACTTTTGGATTAGAAGGTCAAGTGCCGAAACAACTCAACACACAGTATTTCAGAAGCTCTTGTACCATCGTGTTAGCAGTGGAAGCAGTTCAGATGTGCCATCATCGTTGGAGCTTCGCTCTTTAGGACGTTGATTGACATCCGTTTTCTGCTGTTCTACGATTGGAAGCCTATAAGTTAAGTGGCCTGTTTGTATGTAAACTGTGCCCTTATACTTCTGCTGAGTCTTCTGTGTATCATCTCATTCTATATGTTATATGTCTATATGTTATTTGTATATTTATATGTTTATATTTCAGCGGGTTCTCGGTTGGGTGGTGTCTCCGTTAGATTATGCCACGTCATAGAGGTCGTCTATTGTGAGCGTTTTCTGTAGGGTTTGCAAATTTCCGATACTGGAATTTGCTAAGCGACTTCTGTTGCTATTTATGTTAGCTGTGATGACATGTTTTAATATTGTTTTCGTTATTATTTCGCATTCTTTAGTTTTGTTTTGATTTGTTTGTATTTGTTAGCCTACTCTTGTCTATAATTTAGTTTCATACAACATTTTTGTTTATACACTGTGGTGTCATGTATTTTGTTTAATTATAGCGCAGATATCGTCACATTTTTTGTGATATTTCATTAATTTCTGCTTTATTTTTAGTTGATTTCTGCGAACGTTTTTGTATTGTTGCTGATCTTTGTTATTGTTTACATTGTTATTGTTTACATTGTTTGCATTGTTTACATTTTCAATGTTTACATTCTGCATGTGTTTACATAGTCATTGTTTACAGTTATAGTAATTAGTTAATGGGCTATGCTAATGCACTGTTACTACTATACTGATGATAAATGAATGATGAATAGTGTCGTGCACTATTGAATGAGAAGTGCACTTATGATCAAGAATTGAGTGCTGATATTTCATATACAAGTTCTTTGATTGGAGACTTGTTTCCCACAGAGACTGGGATAATATAATGTGATGTGAATATACAAGTGCTTAATTAAGACTTGTTACACTTAGGTTTGAAATAAATTAGTTAATTATTTCAGGTTTTGGACTCATATGTTAGACAACATGTCTACATTTGAGCACTTTATTGAGCAGGGTAAATTGCTTGGGAAGACTGGTGATAAGTTAGAAGAATTTGCAACTGCTCGATATGATAAAGCAATGGAAGCTGAACAAAAGAAACTGCAGATGCAGGTGGATGAAAAAAGATTCCAAATGGAAATGGAAAAACAAAAAAGGGAATTAGAAGCTGAGGAGAGAAAACTCCAGCTACAGCTAGAGGCTGAAAATAAAAGACTTGAAAAAGAGGCTGAAAATAAAAGACTTGAAAAAGAAGCTGAAAATGAAAGACTTCAAAAAGAGGCTCAGGCTGAGGAAAGAAGATTACAGAGAGAGTCTGATGAGAGGAAAGCAAAAATGGAACATGAAGAAAAGGTCTTAGCTTTAGAGTTGGAAAAATTGAAATTGACGAGCATGAGTAATGGTAATGATTCAAACAAGGGTTCATCTTCTGGTAAGGCTAATAATGATACTTTTAAGATTAAGTTACCAACATTTAGTCCTTCCAGTGATGACATAATGTTCTATCTGGACAGATTTGAACAAGCATGTACAGCTCATAACATAGACAAAGCAAAATATGTTTATCAGTTATCAGGGATACTGACAGGTAAAGCTCTAAGTATATTAAATATGGTGGATGAACCTGACAAGAACAATTATGAGGTTGTCAGGGCCGCTTTGTTAAAGAAATATCAGCTTAACGAAGACGGCTATCGTCTACAATTTAAAAACATGTTACCTGAAAATGGAGTTGAATTCTCCGAGTTTATTGCAAGAATACGCATTACTTTCTCACGATGGGTTGAACTATCTAAGACGGAAAAAACTTATGAAGGACTTATGGACTTAATACTTAGAGACAAAGTCATGTCGTCTGTCAATGAGTCTTTCCTTGCTTTCCTTCATGAACGTAAACCTAAAACAATAAAAGAAATGGAAGATTTCTGTTGCCAATACGTAACTGCGCACCCACACATAACCATGGGTAACTCTAAGGTGAAAGAAGGTTTACCAGTTGCTTCGGCAGCTCCGTATGGCCAAAACTTTGCTCGTAGATTCCAACAGAATTTTGATAGAAAGAGTAGCGGTAATTTCTGTCAAAATCATGGAAATCAATTTCATGGTGATTCTTCTTCGAAGAATTGGAGACAACCTGATAGTACTCGTTACTATCACCCTAATAATTATAAGCATTTCAAAAGAGGATATGGTAATAGAGGTTATTCCTGCCGAAGACCTCAGAACCAAACAAATAGATGTTCGCATCAATGTGAACATGATAGTAATCGTGGAAACTGGAATTCGAACCAGGATAACAATTACAATAGAGACAATAATAACTGCAGAGATAATAATAACTCTGATAACTTCAGAGGTAATAATAGTCGGGGTAGATCTCAACACAAAAAAAAAGAGATATCAGCAGGCTAATGCTGTACAACAGGAAACTGAGGGAGCCTGTAATCATGTTGTTGATAGTAAAAACTTTGACGCTGTCACTGGTTCTGCTTTTGACTTTGAGAGAGCAAACAAATGCCCCCAATGCAGTACTTTATTCGAACCGGGTACCATAACTACTTTGAGTTGTGGTCACCCACTTCCCGCTCTTCCTGCTGCTGTTGCGCATGACGGGAGGGGTTCTTTAATTCTACATAAGGGTTTTGTTAATGATACTCCGGTCTCACTACTTTTCGATTCCGGATGCACCACTATTGGTGTTAGACAATCGCTTGTAGATCCATCTTGTGCTACAGGAAGGGTTATTAAATGTGTCACATTTGGCGGCACTCTAGAAAAATATCCTACTGCTGTAATTCGCATTGCCACTCCTTTCTTTACTGGAGATGTGCATGCTTGTCTCTTACCTAATCCTATTGCGGACCTTATTATTGGTCGTATTCACGGAGTTAGGGAGTGTACCCCACAGCAGATTGCTGCTTGGGAAGATAATAACATGCAAGCTACAAATGCAGTAGTTACAAGAGCACAAGCTCTACAAACACCCGAAACTTCACTGAATAGTGATAATGAAGTTGATAGCCAAGATAGTCACTTAGTAATCACTCGTGACTCTTTCATAAAATTGCAAGAAGAAGATCCTTCTTTAAAAAAATTCTTCGTTCTTGCGAAGAAAGGTGATCCGAATCAGGATACAAATAGAAAATCTTGGATTGCAATGAGAAACGGCGTACTTGTACGTATGGTACAAGATTCGACTACGTCGGCACATTCGCAAATTCTTGTTCCCAAGAGCATGAGAGTGCAAATATTACAACATGCTCATGACTCGCAATGTGCTGGACATATGGGTTTTTCCCGTACGAAGTCGAGAGTCCTTGCGGCTTTCTTTTGGCCTTTTGTCAATAAGGACATTCGTATTTACTGCCGATCATGCAAGGTATGTCAGGAGGTCAAATCTAGAGGACCACGACATGCTGCGCCTATCCAGGCTGCTGACATTCCTATTCGGCCGTTCCAGAAAATGGCCATAGATATTATTGGCCCTTTTAAGGTCAAGTCGGCCAGAGGACATCAGTTTATCCTTACATGTGTCGATATGTGCACACGTTGGCCAGAGGCTATTCCTCTTAAGAGCATATCTACTACAGATATCGCAGATGCTCTTTGGTTGATATTTTCTCGCTTGGGGTTCCCCAGAGAAATATTGTCAGACCATGGCACTCAACTCATATCTGACACTATGTCACAGGTAATGTCTACCTTACATATTGAACGATCTCTCAGTAGTATCTACCATCCTATGTCTAATGGGTTAGTTGAGCGTCTGAATAGAACGCTCAAGACTTTGCTTGGTAAGATAACTGAAGATCATCCTCAAGATTGGGACAGGGTTTTACCCGCGGCTCTCTTTGCCTATAGAGAAGTCCCTAATGAACACACAGGATTTTCTCCCTTCGAACTTGTCTTTGGCGCGCGTCCACGCGGCCCTATGTCTTTATTACACGATCTCATCACTGCCGATGATATTAGCGATGAAACTCAATCCTCATATGAGTATGTCATTGCTCTTAGACAAAAGATCATTGAGGCATGTAAGCTAGCAACTGCTTCATCAGAAATTGCTAAAGAGAAGGCAAGACAGTTTGCTAACAAGAATAGATGTCTACGACAACTTTGTCCAGGTGACAAAGCATTCGTCCTACTCCCCAGTAGGGAAAATAGACTTTTTATTGCATGGAAAGGTCCGTATGCAATAGTCTCTCGGATTTCCGATGTTGACTATGTGGTCGATATTGATGGAAAGCATAAAACTTTCCACATAAACATGCTTTCGGAATTTCACGAACGTCCGGACTATTTGCTGCCTATTTTCCAGGCAACGGATGATGGTCCTGCACCTCACGGTCATTATTCATCCCTGTCTGTCATACAGGATGAGGAATCTACCTTCTCTGATGTTAATCTTCCCCTTCCAGTGGTTCCATTACATTCTACAGAATCTTGGAAAAACGTTTCTGTTTCTCCTAATCTTTCTGGTGACGAACATCGACAAGTCTCGTCGATGTTACAAACATTTCAGGATGTTCTCACTGACATTCCTGGACACACAGATGTCATAGAACATGGCATAATTCTTACCGACAATAATCCAATTAGGGTTAGGCCTTATCCTATTCCTATACACTTTCAGTCGCAAGTGGAAAAGGAATTGGATGAAATGATTCAATTAAATATAATTGAACCATCGACTTCACCATATTCTTCTTCCATGGTTATTGTCCGGAAGAAGGATAAGAACATACGAATTTGTGTTGATTATCGCAAATTGAATCAGGTCACAAAGTTCGATGCTGAACCGATGCCTTTGTTAGAAGATCTACTGATTAGACTTTCTAATTCTAGATTCTTCACTAAACTTGACTTGTCTAAAGGTTATTGGCAAGTGCCTTTAGCAGAGCATGCCAAACCTCTTACTGCTTTTTCTACACCTAGGGGTCTATTTCAATGGAATGTTATGCCTTTTGGTCTCATGAACGCCCCTGCCACTTTCGTTCGCATGATGCGTCGAATTCTGTCACATCGTTCGGATGTCATCGCATACTTAGATGACATCTGTCTCTTCAGTGATACCTGGGAAGATCACTATTTAGGGTTATATGACTTACTGTCCACTCTACGTGAGAATAATTTGACAGCGAAACCTTCTAAAGCTTTTGTTGGTTTTGGTGAAATCTCTTTCCTGTGTCATCGTGTTGGTCATGGTCTCTTGAAGACAGAAGACCACAATACTTCCAAAATACTGAACATCTCTGTTCCTAAAACGAAGAAACAAGTTAGGAGTCTCTTAGGGTTAATTCAATTTTATGGGAGATTTATTCCAAATTTATCTTCGATCATGGCACCTCTCTCAACATTGTTGAAGAAAGGTTCGCCTAATCTGGTCCGTTGGTCTGAAGAATGCCAATCTTCACTAGACCAAATCAAGAATATATTTTCTTCTCCTCCCATCTTAAGATTACCTACTCTTGATAGGACTTTTGTTCTTCGGAGTGATGCTTCATCCACTGGGATTGGAGCAGCACTGATGCAAGAATATGCAAATACTCTGCATCCTGTTATGTACATTTCTAGAAAACTAAATGCGGCAGAGAGGAACTACTCGGTTTTAGACCGTGAGTTGTTAGCGATGGTTTGGTCAATTCTAAAGCTACAAAGATTCCTCCTGGGCGCACATTTCATTCTAGAGACTGATCAGAAAGCTCTTACAGCTATTCAGACTAAGAATTTGAAGAGTTCGAGATCCACTCGATATGCTATAGCTCTTCAACCTTTTCACTTCACGGTACGAGCTATCCGTGGTGCGGATAATGTGATGGCTGACATTTTGTCTAGATGCCCACATGACTCCAACTAATACTTCTGTCCTATATTTCCATATATTACAGAGTCATAACACACCTATATTTCTACAATAGATTAGCACATCTGTACTTACTTTATATGTACACACTATCGTGTTTTGTTGTCATCTTCTTCTGTTCGTTTTTTAAGATGATAGAGGAGGACTGAGTAGTTAATATAAGGGCCGTTAGTTTACTAAACAGCCACAATTATTAATAATGTATTGTACCTTATGAAGCATATTAGTTATTAATTAGCATTATATTGCTTGTACTTTCTCAGAATGTCATTGTTGAGCCGAGGACTTACCTTACTAGTATCAAGCATGACGAGTTCTAGATTGTGTACTTACCCTCGGAATACCAGAGCATATGTCCTGGATCGTCATGTAGTTTAACTTTACTATGTACTTATGTCATTACATGTCAAAGAATGTGCTATTTAAATTTTCCTATCAGATTTGTACATCCATTTTTAAAGACAATATTAGAGTATGCTGTTTAATGATGATTATGGTAACTTGCATACGTATATTGTGTTTACATGCTAACGTGATGTGTGTTGGTGACACCTCCCCGATGTGAATATTTTTTGAGACATATTTATTTTTCTGTTGAGGTATATCCTCACCAGACACTCTATATTTAGCCTCATGTTAGGCAATTTAATTAATTATCAGCGCATAATTCGTGCGTTTTGAGCCGCTTATCGCATGCTCTTTGATATTTAAAAAAAAAAAAAATATGTTCCACATTTTTTTTTTTATCGGGAGGAGGTGGTGATATGTTGCGTGATAAATTCTCGCAACATCGTTTTATTACAATATCTATTTTATAACGCAAGGGCAACAACTGCTTGAAATTTATAGTCACTTTTCTCGGTAAGCATTTGTCTTCTCGCGTTGGTATTGAATGCAGTTAAGTTTTGAGCTGTGGTCTTTTTGCGCTGGACTGCGCATGACTGGTCTTGTTTTTTGGTCGATCGGTTTCCGCCCACCACTAGTGGAGTGAGCGATTTGAATGGCGAAAGAGATGCCTCGTTGAAGAGGGGATCTCCGCTATTTTTTGTTCTGTCAGGGATGTGTAGTCCTCTTAATGGATATTTCGTTTATTCGAGATAATACCTCTAGTGTTTCCCACATGCCGGGAGGCATAATATTTCTGTGTAGTTCCTGAAGGCAAGGTAAATTGACTTTTCATTAACTCTATCGATTTTGGGTCGTGGGCGATTTCGATTCATAGCCTGTCTTCGAAAGTCGTCGTCACGAGATGTTTTCCCAGCTCACATGTCGCTGTATTGTACTGCATCGGTTGATGCATGTTCCAAGGACCATTACTTGCTACTTTGTTAAATGAACTAGGTTTGGAAAACCTTTATTATCTAGAGGATATTTTTGAGGACATTATTTATACTTCGGCAGACGTGTCTGTCTTGCTGAAGTCAGACTAAGGAGAGTGAACTGATCTCATACATCTGGTTATCTCCTGGCTGTTATAGAAAAGGATGGAGTTTTTCACCTGACTACATTTACAGCACTATGAAATATAACATGCATCTGACTCATCATTGTAATGCTGTCTACCGTCTATTGCTGTATTGAATGTTGCTGTGATAATGACTGTTTGATGTGCCTACATATTCGCGTAACCATTTTGTCACTGTGGCGTCCACAATAAATAATGAAGAAAAACGTCAACGGCTGTTACAAGAATCATTGACTTTATACGTCGTGAGTTTACTGACGTCCTATGTGGATTGCCCTGTTATTTTTGTATGAACATTGTTTGACTGAACACATCTGCACACTACACAAAACCAGACATGCGGATACCATCCATCATCATATGGCATCACGCATCAACATCTTTCAACAAGTAGGGTACGACAGGTCACAGAGTACATTAGAGTAACGGGTTCAAGGAAAGAAACGTGTGTGTAGCAAATAAGGTCATGTGTAGACCAGAGTGTGTTATAGATGCGGAAGAATAAATAAAAGTGCAATAGTAGCAGTAGACAAGTCGGTCGCGCGCGCAACTGCCGGACAATTGAGTATTCCAGCGCAGACGGCTTAATTAGTTAAGTTAATATTGTTTTTATTAGTACTAATTATAGTTAGTTAATATTATTAGTTCGAATATTAGAGTGATTTTGAAGTATAAAAGTGTATACATAAATTATTTGTTGGTTAACCATAACTTTACCTTGCAGGAAGTACAAGACTAACGAAAAAATGTCTTTTTTCTTGCAGACACAAGACAGGTGATATAAATTTTTTTTCTTTTTGCCCTTTTTCGTTTGATTATAATTCAGAAAACGGAATGGCACAGAGCGAACAGACACATTACGACAAGCAAGACAGTCAGACATTACACCTGGTAAAGGCGTTTAGTGACACACTAGCCAAGGTTGACAACAGCGCCAGGTATACGAACATAAAAGGTAATATTGACTTATTTGCAAGTGACCCACACGCATTCCGTAACTGGCTTACGGACATTGATAGGTATGCGATGTCAATAAACGCTAAAGAATTTGAGAATGTGAAAATTGCGTTTTTTTCATCGGCTGGTCTGGTCACAGATTTTATGAGAAGGCGATTAGACACATTCCCCAATGAAACGTGGAAAGATCTTCAAGCAGAGTATAAATCTTACGATACGGAGGGTGTAGCGAAAGGTTTTTCTGGTGTGATGATGGTGGTAGAGAAGAAGTAGAATTTATCTCCAGAAAGTATGAAGTCCCAGTGTTAGAGAAGTACACTGGTATCACAATTGAGTTACGGCTGTGAATACTCTGAGCTGGACAATAGATTTAGGCTTCAGAAGTATACTGCGCCACTTTCGCTATAGTAACCCTTTGTGATAATATAATTAAATTAGAAAAAGTAACTAAAAATTTAACAGTTAAAAGTTTACCAAGTCAAATGAGTAAAATTTCATAATTTATTATGTACATCTATCTAGCCTTGTAATGAGAAATGGGTGTTGGAAGATGGAAAAATGTATGATTATTTATATTTACAAAGTAAAATAAATAATAGAAAAAAAATATCTTGGATGTATCTTCCAATGAAATTATGAAGTCCGTCACAGTAGTTTTGGTATCTCTTGCTATCTAGTCTCTAGCTTTTCTCATCATTGACAATCGCTATTGAAACACTCACAGTGTTTGTAGGATTGAGTACATGTAAACTCAACTTGCATTACGTCACGTCTGTTCGAGGTTTCTGAGACACACTGGTAATCAAGAAGACTTTCCTTCAGCCCGCCCTATAACTACGGGGGACTAAGGTGTTGAAGATTGTTTGACCACTAGGCTCCAGTTAGCAGGATCAAAGGTCCTCAAGTCTTTAGCTGATACTTGATCACGAACTCGATCAGACACTCGATCACGAGCTCGACCAGGAACGATCATAAAACCTGGAACAAAAGGTAATATGAGGCTATGGTGTTCCAACAAGCTCACCCACCACTGATGTTCATGAGGCGACCATGTCTTCAGTGTTTGTATATAAATGAATGATTCATGGTAGTATGTTACAGAGATAGCATGATAACATAGCGTCTTCTGTGCAGAAGATAACAAAATACATGAATAAATCACATGTTATGATACATGGGTAAGATATAACCTTTGCCTTGCACTTAGGGATGCCAAGTCAGGTGACCTATATTGGTGAAACTGGCAGGCGTTTGGCAGACAGGTTTCGTGAGCACTTGAATGACATCTATCATGAGAAACATTTACCGGTGGCCCTTCATTTCAATAGGCCTGACCATGCAGGTAATTCTGATATTCATGTTACTGCCCTCCTTTCATGTGCCGGTAATGACAAGACTCGCTTTTCGTTGGAGAATCGCCTTATTTTTAAAATGGGTGTTTTAGCTCCCGATGGTTTGAATATCCAACATCATTTTGAATAAATTCTGGTAGCTTTTCTCTTTTTCATTCTTTATTCGTTGCCTTTTAGATCTATCTTCTTATGTTTTTGTTTTGGTTCGTTTCGTATCTTTTTATATCTTTGGTTTTGTCGCTACCGTACGCCACTTCCTTGCGATTTCTGTGACGGAGTACTGCTGCTTACTTTCACAGATTCTTTGGATTGAGCTGAGATAACTTTCATTAGTTCATCAGTTATGTTTATTCTCGGTTTTTCGTTTCGTTGATTATTTACTTTCTAGTTTCGGTATTTCTGTAAGATTTTACTATTTTTTTGTATTATTATTGTTCTTTTTTTCTCATCACTGTGGTTGTTTACTTTTTCCTTCTGCTTGTATCGCCCATTTGTTGTATATTTCTCATCACCGTATAGTTTTTTAGTACCTGTATGTATCCTTGTCTTTGTCACCTTTTGTGGCTCACGAAGGGTAAAACTCGAAACGTCCCTTGTTTCTTGTGAACCGTTATTTGTAAAACTGATCAAATACCGTTTTATTGGTTTTAATACTTATATTCCTTACCAGTTTTACAGCAGCCCCTTAATTTATTTAATTAATTTTTATGCTTCCTGACAATACCGGTGAAGGTTATCTCTGGTTAGCGTCGCTGGCTTCCTGTATACCCTTTTTATTTTGTCTGATACATGTAGCGGAAGGTTTTATATGTGTGAGATGATAGTGCTAGAGTAGAAATAGTATTCTCTCCAGAATATGTGAGGTCCCAGTGACAGAGAAGTACACTGGTATCACTCGATAGTCACGGCTGTGAAAGTATCTGGACTGAAAATATTCAGAGAACAGTCAGACCTTACTGTGCCACCTCCGCTATGTGACCACCTGTGATATTAATAAAAATTCAACCAATAAAAAATCAACTATATTGAATGAATAAAGCTGGTGAATACAATTTATATCCTCTTTATTTACATCTATCTAATTGTGGTGATTGTATGTGACTTGATACAAAATTTATATTTATACAAAACCAAATTGGCGAAAACAATTACAGTTGTTACAAGTTACACTAAAATGTCATTTCTTTAGACTCTTCCAATTAGTTGGGTAATAGACTTCTTCACTGTCTTATTCACTTTATAACTTTCACTAGTTTATCACGCAAATTTTCATCACAAAACTCTGCTTGACAGTTATCACGTCTTGGGTGCACGATTGTCACAAATATCACTCATCTGTTTTTATAATCAGTGTTCATATGAGATGTACAGCTTCGGTAGGTCGTGCTTCTACCAATCCAGGCACTGCTGGGGCGATTTGCATTGATCCTCGAGCAATTCTTGATCATTGACCTCTGACTTTTGGTTGACAAGTATGAACCTGCAGATAATTGTAGGATATGTGGCTATTTGTGGATAATAATTACCACATTCCTATTGTAGGTGAGATGAATTTGTTTTCAGATGTATGCGTGAAAATGCGTGATTATGGATCAGTGACAAGACAGGTGTCTACTGTGGAACATTTTATAAAATCAAATAATACAAAATAATATGTACACACATATATGGTATGAGGTTATAGTATCCCCCTGCCTGACACGTTAGCTCTGTAAAGTACAGTAACTTGAAGACAGATTGAATAAGCCCTGATAATGATTGTTGGTAGTCCTGAAAAGAATTGTTATTAGTCCTGTGCTAGCCCTGATATGGACTCAGTCACGGTGGTTATATTTCGGGTTCCAATCTTCAATAATCATACCAAGTAATCAATTAATATACATGCTACTTTCATAACATAAAGATTAAACAAATCCTGAAATAAAGTTGTAATTACTGTATTATTTTACATAGTAACTTTACATACCCTCGCAGGATCTAATTAAGATCAGTAAAGACTGGCTTTAGTGGAGTAACAGAACTGCCTGGCTGCAAATAACAAGATATTGGCCTCTGCACGTTCCTCTCTCTCCAGCCGTTGTCCTTCTGTCTTGCTTCGCTGTACAAGTGAATTTGAAATCATTTCCGTCCGCCCTTATATATGCAGCTACCGGACATACAGGAAACAAGGCTCGCAACTCCAGCAAACTTCCCAAAAAAGTTGTAACTTCGGGGGGTTTGTGCTAGAGGTGTTTCAAACCTTGGTCTCGTGCATTTCACCTTTCCCAGTTCAAGCCTTTGGAGTTATATATTTCCGTTCTCCATGAGTTGACCTTTATATCCATATGTTGTTTTCCCATATCTGTCGTGTTAACGATTTTATATTGAATTATAAATAGGAAAAACACAGCATTTCTCACTGCACGGACACTATTCTTGCGAAATTCTTCACAACTACTTACTCCCTTCTGATTTCCTTGTACCTTTACATAAATGAAGATATTCCCGTCAAAAGGAGACCATTCTCATCCTTGTCTGTCATTCCGTTCTCCTTCCCGATGTCTAATTCTAACCATGATTTCGGACGATTTATTCTTCCTTATACACTCGCCGAAGTCATTCTATCTGACCGTGGGAAACCCCTTCTCTGATTGGCTGCCCTAGATACACACAGGAAAATACCCCTGCATTCGTTTGTTAAGGCCAGAACACTGGTGTCCCACTTTTCGGTCTTCAAACATTTAACTAGGCAATGCGTAACATGCGACAGAGCCTCCCTCTCTTTTAAGCTGTAGATTTCTACAGCTAACAACAGTAAGCTTTGCCGTAGTTAATGTTCTTCTTACTCTCGTTCTATCTCAGTTGGGTGTCGACTAAGAAAATCTGCTCCAACATTTTCTTTACCAGGAATGTAATGCACTGTAAACGAATATGGAGCTAAAAGTAGACTCCATCTGAGCAATCTGGAATTTAATTTTCTCGACACCGCCAAAAATGTGAGAGGTTGATGGTCATTCTGTAATATGAAATGTTTGCCGTACAAATAGGTCGAGAACTTCTCGATGGACCAGACTACCGCCAAACATTCTTTCTCTATAGTAGAATAGTTCAGTTCGGCCGAATTTAGTTTCCTACTAGCGTAGGCGACTGGTAAAAGTTCTTCCGGCAGGGCTTTTGATTTTTGCAACAGCGTTGCTCCTATTCCAATATTACTTGCATCCGTTCGCAATACAAATTCCTGAGTGATATCGGGCAATGCAAGGATGGGTTTGCTGGTGAGTTTTTTCTTTAAGTCCGTGTAAGCGTTCTCACACTCAGCATTCCACTGAATATTATCAGGCTGACCTTTCTTCGTTAAGTCTGTTAACGGTGCACACAGAGAGTTAAAGTTGGATATATACTTTTGGTAAAATCCGCATAAGGACACAAATGACCTTACATCTTTCTTAGTTCTTGGTCTGGGTGCCTTCTTCAACTTCTCAATATTCTTTGGATCAGGAGACATGTGACCTCTAGAAATAGTGTGACCAAGGAATTCCAATTCCTTACACCCAATATAACACTTGGTTGGACGTGCAGTCAGTCCAGTTTCTCTTAGTCTGTCAAACAACATGGAGAGTGATTCTACATGCTCCTCAAATGTATTGGTAGCAACAAGTATGTCATCCATGAAGTTAGTGATGTGTGGATTTTTTAGAGGCTCCAACAGTTTCCTCATCATTCTTGAAAATACACTTGGTGCATTTTTCAAGCCAAATGGCAGTACATTGAACTCATAATGTCCTTCCGATGTACTGAATGCCAACATGTGCCTTATTTCTGGTTTCACTGGTATTTGGTAGTATCCCTTGCTTAGATCTACTTTAGAAAAATACCTAGCTTCACTCAGTGTAGAGAACAATTGGTTGGTGTCAGGTAACGGATCCACTTGAGATTCTGTGACCGCATTTAACTTCCTGTAATCTATGCACAACCTATGTTCTCCACTAGGTTTCCTTAATAGCACTACACTGGAGTTGTAGGGAGATTCCGACTTTGAGATGATCTTCTCCTTTAATAAATAATCAATCTCTTCCCGTAGTGCCTGTGCTTTTGCATAAGGGATAGGGTAAGTCTTCATACATACTGGTGTGGGATCGGTTACCGTCATGTTGTACTCTAACAGATTTGTACAACCAGGCTTATCTGTGAGCACATCAGCATTGATTTCCAACACCTCCTGAACTTGCCTCCTCTGCTCAGGAGTTAAATGATCACTAATATTCACTTGATCATAACTCTCTGTAGCCTTCAATGGGTATTCCATAGAGGAAAGAGGTTCATTTTCCATTTCTGTTGCAATGGCTAGGGTCATGATATGTGCAACTTCTGATGATTCCCTGTCATAATACTTTTTAAGAAGATTGACATGGTACACTTTCTCTTTTCCCTTCTTGTCAATCTTGTAGTTAGTTCTGGAAAGTTTCTCCAGAATGACATAGGGTCCCTGCCATCCAATTTGCAATTTATTATTGCTGCTGGGCAACAGAAGTAGAACTTTTTCTCCCACAGCAAGTTCTCTATCCTTTGCTTTTTTTTGTTGTAATAAGCAGCATGCTTCCTCCTGGCCTGTCTCAAGTTCTCATTTGCCAGTTTCCACCCTGTTTTTAATCGAGAAGTTAACTCGTTGACATACTGATATGAGGATGTCACTGTTTCCTCAGCCTTCTCATCAGTCCATGTTCGCAGCAATGCTTCCATTGGACCTTTGATTGGTCTTCCAAACAACAAAGTAGCTGGAGCCAATCCAGTTGAATTATGTGGGACTTCCCTGTATGCAAAGAGTGCAGCAGGTAAATATACATCCCAAGTGTCAGGTTTTTCACTTGCCAGCTTTCTAAGTATGGATATAAGCGTCCCGTTGAAGCGCTCTACTTGCCCGTTTCCTTGGGCATGATATGGAGAGCAATGATAATGTCTGGCCTGAAAGATCCTGAACACTTCTTGTGTTAGCTTTCCCTTAAACTGAGAACCATTGTCAGTCAATATCTGATTTGGGAAACCTAACCTGGTGAATATTGTCAACAGTGCCTCAGCCACATGCTTAGAATCTATAGATGACAAGGCTACTGCTTCTCCCCACATAGAACAAGTATCAACCAAGGTCAGGATATAAGCATTCCTCTTCTTGGTCCTAGTGAGGGGTCCAACAATATCCACTGCAACACGTTCAAAGGGTGTTCCCATAATGGGCATTTCTCCTAGTGTTGCTGGTGCAGTCCTATGTTTAGGAGCTACTCTTTGGCATTCTGGGCAGGATCTCACATATCTCTTTATGTCCTCTGTGATTCCTGGCCAAAAGTAGTGACACGCTATCCTTTGTCCAGTGGCCCCTATTCCCATATGTCCACTGAAAGGTACAGCATGTCCCAGCTCCATAACCTTCTCCCTGTATGATTTTGGCACTACAAGCTGTCCATGCCCTTGAGGTCCTGTTCCAGCTTTTCTGTAGAGTAGACCATTTTTCATGTAGAAGTCTCCTTTCTCTGGAGGGTTATGTGCCTTAGGTAGTTTGCCAAAGCAAGGCTTCAAGGTGCTGTCAGCTGCTTGAGCCTTTTTCATCTCTCCTGGATGTGTATTAATAGGATTTTCCTCCATTTTCTTGGAGCTTGCCCTGGTCTGGACTGTTGCCATAACTACAGGTTTAATGGGTTCTCCTAGGAAAACATACCTACATCCCAAAATCAATGGGTAAATAGGTTCGTCCATCACTGCTGCTTTGATCTCTCCTTCCACATAGCGAGATCTTATGTTGATTCGGGCTATGGGTAGTGTCATGGTTCCTGCTCCCTTGATCGGTCCTCTGATTTCCACTGTCTCTGTGGTTATCTGGTCAGGACTCACCAGAGAAGAGCACACTACCGAGTCAAAGTCCAAGCCTGTATCATATAAGCACAGTACTTGGGTGCCATTCAAGGTCACTTCCTCACAGACAGGGGGATGATGGAGGTCATTGGGACTAATTGCCTGTTCTTTCCTTCCGTTGTTCCCTGTTGTAAGGCATGCAGCATGATGAGGAGGATTCTTCCGTCTGCATTCTGCAGTATTGTGGTTGCTAATTTTGCAAATTTTACACCACTTATCTTCCTTTCTGGAAGGTTTCTTGTCAGATCCTAGAGGGTTCTTGTCTTTGTAGTCATATCTGTGTTTGTTCTTGGTTGTATTGTCCTTTTGTTCAAACTTGTTTTGGTTTTGTGGTGACTTGAAACTATCTACCTGCTTCTTCTTGTTTCCTTGAAACAGGGGATGAGCCAGTTTGTGACTTTCTGCATAGATGATTATTTCATCTAATCTCTCTCTTTTATGTTCTACTAGGAATGTCTTCGTCTCAGGAGACATGGACTCCAGGAGTTGTTCTATCAACATCATCTCCTTAATCCCTTCAAAATCCTGATTGAAGTTTCCTAACTGACACCACCTCAGCAAGTAACTTTCCAACCTTGCTGAGAACTGCTGATATGTTTCTCCTGTCTGGAGCATAGCAGTTCTAAATCGCCTTCTATAAGCTTCTGCGTTTTGTTCGTAACGCACCAACAATGCTTGTTTCAAGGCTTCATAATTTTCCTGATCTTCTTTTTGCATCTTCAAGTAGACATTATAAGATACTCCTCTCAATCCCTGTGACAACTTCAAATTCCACTTTTCTTTTTCTAGGCCATAAGTAGTGGCCAATCGTTCATATCTGTCAAGGTAATCCTCTATTCCCTCTTCTTTCTCCACAAATGGGTCCAAGTGGAAGTTCATAGCTCCATTGGAGGTGCTTTGGCTGGCGCTGGTATCCGAATGAGATGACCTACTACCATTAGTGGTAGCCGCTGCCTGTATTTCAAGCTCTTTTAATCTCAGTTCATGGTCTCTATCAGCTTGTAGCTTCCTTTCCTCAGCTGTTAATCTTCTTTCTTCAGCCTCCAATTTCTTGGCTTGAGCCTCAACTTCCAACAGCAGCCTCTTTTCTTCAGCTTCCATTCTTTTAGCTTCTCTCTCAGCTTCTAGTCTTTTGGCTTCTCTCTCAGCTTCTGCTTGCAGCTTCCTTTCCTCTCTATCCATATGTTTGTCCACTTCCGTTGTGACATACTGGATGAGAGCATCACCTGTCAAGCCCATATCTTTTCCCATCTGCATGATCGCAGTTCTGAACTTCACTAAGTCAGCCATTATATTAAGTTAAGTAGGGTATGAAAACTTACCTAAACTTACTTAAAATAATTATCAAATGGACAACACAATTAATCGTGCAACCTTGTGATAGTCAATATTTACTAAGTACTCTAAGGTACTGTTACTGAGAAAAAAAATCTATTCTAGAATTTTCAAAAAAAAATTTTTTTTTCTCTCTATTGGTGGCCCAAGATAGACTAAAGATAGATGTATTAGATAGAGGATGGCTCAGGATATACGAGAATATCCCGGACGAGCCCCCACTGTAGCGGAAGGTTTTATATGTGTGAGATGATAGTGCTAGAGTAGAAATAGTATTCTCTCCAGAATATGTGAGGTCCCAGTGACAGAGAAGTACACTGGTATCACTCGATAGTCACGGCTGTGAAAGTATCTGGACTGAAAATATTCAGAGAACAGTCAGACCTTACTGTGCCACCTCCGCTATGTGACCACCTGTGATATTAATAAAAATTCAACCAATAAAAAATCAACTATATTGAATGAATAAAGCTGGTGAATACAATTTATATCCTCTTTATTTACATCTATCTAATTGTGGTGATTGTATGTGACTTGATACAAAATTTATATTTATACAAAACCAAATTGGCGAAAACAATTACAGTTGTTACAAGTTACACTAAAATGTCATTTCTTTAGACTCTTCCAATTAGTTGGGTAATAGACTTCTTCACTGTCTTATTCACTTTATAACTTTCACTAGTTTATCACGCAAATTTTCATCACAAAACTCTGCTTGACAGTTATCACTTCTTGGGTGCACGATTGTCACAAATATCACTCATCTGTTTTTATAATCAGTGTTCATATGAGATGTACAGCTTCAGTAGGTCGTGCTTCTACCAATCCAGGCACTGCTGGGGCGATTTGCATTGATCCTCGAGCAATTCTTGATCATTGACCTCTGACTTTTGGTTGACAAGTATGAACCTGCAGATAATTGTAGGATATGTGGCTATTTGTGGATAATAATTACCACATTCCTATTGTAGGTGAGATGAATTTGTTTTCAGATGTATGCGTGAAAATGCGTGATTATGGATCAGTGACAAGACAGGTGTCTACTGTGGAACATTTTATAAAATCAAATAATACAAAATAATATGTACACACATATATGGTATGAGGTTATAGTATCCCCCTGCCTGACACGTTAGCTCTGTAAAGTACAGTAACTTGAAGACAGATTGAATAAGCCCTGATAATGATTGTTGGTAGTCCTGAAAAGAATTGTTATTAGTCCTGTGCTAGCCCTGATATGGACTCAGTCACGGTGGTTATATTTCGGGTTCCAATCTTCAATAATCATACCAAGTAATCAATTAATATACATGCTACTTTCATAACATAAAGATTAAACAAATCCTGAAATAAAGTTGTAATTACTGTATTATTTTACATAGTAACTTTACATACCCTCTCAGCACTCGCCGAAGTCATTCTATCTGACCGTGGGAAACCCCTTCTCTGATTGGCTGCCCTAGATACACACAGGAAAATACCCCTGCATTCGTTTGTTAAGGCCAGAACACTGGTGTCCCACTTTTCGGTCTTCAAACATTTAACTAGGCAATGCGTAACATGCGACAATACAATCAAATCGTAAACAAAATCTGAAATAAAATGATATTAGTCACATATAAATCTTTAATAAACTTACATACCCTCTAGGATTAATACTAAAGCGCACGGTGAGTCTGTATTTGCTGAAGTATATCTGCCCTGCATGCAGCGTGAAAAAAACTTTTCTTGCAGATACTGTCTTCCAGTCTCTCACTCTGGCGTCTGGATTTTGTGTGTGTGATTTTTAAACTGGCCACTCTTTCCTTATATTTGGGCGACTCTCCCATACGAGAAAGCACCGTATGAAGTCCGCTTAGGTTTTCGTTAAATCTCTTGGTTTGAGGCAATATGTGCATCTTCTGTACTTGTTTTCTCTTCTTTTCACTACACACTTATATCTTTCCTTCCTTCCTAGGTATCCTTTCATTTTCCCAATAGGAAGCGTTCATTCTATCCAAGTTTTATCGAAATCCGTTGAGGTATGTATTTATAATAAATTTTTAAAGATCACGAGCTAACTATTAGCAGATGTGACATAAAAATTATTTTTAAAACTACTTACATGTGAATAATATCCTTTTGGAAATCACTCATACTCTATCTCCTTATTTGAATTATTATAGTTTAAATGCCCCTTCACCAAGCTTGCTCTTGTAGCTTTAAATTTTCTTTCCTGCCATTGCAAATTTTTAAGGTCGGCCATGTTTCATATATTCGCTCCTTCCTACACTTTCACAATGCTGTTCGGCTTAGGCGTCAACTTCAAAGCAAGACCCACCAAGCTGTACCTTCACCCTTATCGCTCTGTGTCGCGTTACACATCTTTTCACAAACAAAGCAAGTGGTACCAAATTTTGCCACAAAAGGGGAAAGGACATTGTCACACTTATGGTAGAGAACCGCAAATACATGGAATAGGAATGGCACAGGAAGGATGTAACCGCCAATACCACAGAGCGTTGGACAGTAATAAAGAGCCAGCGACACAAAACAAATGCCACATAAGATATAAAAACAGGAAGGAATAGGACAACAAGTGAGAAAGGTGTCATCAAAATACACAAAATAGGCAATGTAGAGAAAATAATGACAAAAACAAAATCCTAGAAAAGCTGCTGGACGTGCACACTGTTACAGACTTAATGAAAGGAGACATAGGATAGCAGTGAGACATTTCATATCCGAAATAAAAAAGGGAACAACGTGGCAAATAAGCAATGTGACGACAGGAAGTGGGACAAACTGTAGAATCACAATGGACAACGGACAGAAAGTACACATATGTCCAATAAGGTTGGGGAAGAGAACCAACAGTGGGGAAAGCGAGAATGTCAGACGACCACTTCGAAATCTAGGAACATCGTACAGCGGGAAGTGGATACAGCGACACAAACAGAGATGGATACTGTAGCGTCACACCTGGGGCCAGCACAAAATGATAAAGAAGTCATGAGAGAAAGGAAAACGGAGAGATAGCCACACTGTACAGATATATTGATAGAGAATTTCAAGAGTTTAAAAAGGAAAATAGAAGCGGAAGTAAAGATAAAAAAGAATACCGATCTCACAGTCGAGGCAAGGAGAGAAATATTAGTAGTAACAAAGATCACAGAGAGTCTGAACTTGTCTTTGGCTGATGCAGGTCGACTTGCCCAGAATCGTGATGCGTTCAGAGCAGCTGTAATGGAGACAACGTTCTGGAAAGAATACGTCACATGTTGATGAACAAAGATCAAGAAGGAAATAGTGGTACAACGGAAATAGAAGAAGTAACGGCACTTTGCGCAGATTAAGAAAAACAATTGGAAGACTTGGAGAAGAGGAAGACGAGACAGGAAGGAGTATATGCAGTGCAGAAAAAGTACCAGCTTGACATACAATCAGAATCCGATTCGTCAAGTGGGGAGGAAAGAGTTATAGATTCCGACGAATATGCCCAAGGCTACAGGTCGGATGAGCTCGAATATACAGAGAACGAAAAAGGGAATAGAAATTATTGGACGAAAAATGAGAACAGTGATCTTGGATGCATAAATCAGATAAAAACGAAAAAAAAATGATCAAAACGGCTGAACCAAGCATAAATGATTTGAAGAAAGCAATAAACGGCACCCTAAGAGGAGCCGACCTCAACACCTTGTCAACAAAGAAGTTGCGGAAATTTTTGGAAGTAAATTTTGATACAGACTTATCAAAAAAGGAAAAAGAAGTTCACAAGCTTGTGATGGAAATGTTGGATGAAGAGGAGGATGTGGAGGACACGGAGAAGAAAGATTACAAAGAAGAGGAAGAGGTTAGATCGACCAGGAGGAAGAGTCGACAGACGGTTCATGAGGTAGAGCATAGGAGTGGACGGAGAAGGACTCCAAGAGAGATCGGTGTTGACTGACTCAGACAGTGTAGTGTCTGAGGAGAGTGACGACACAAAAGGAGTTACAGTAGACGATATAATAGTAAAATAATCAAGAAGGAAAGGAGAAAATATAGAAGTAGGAGTAGCGAACTTGAGTACTCAATATACAGCCTGGATGGAATACTTGAGAACAGGGCAGAAACGTGGAGACGTTATGCGGAGATAACGAGTCAGACTAGATGGAGGGAATTGTCAGAAGCGGATAAACGATGGAAGGAGAGGAATAAAAATGGCGGCGTTACCTAAGTCGTGGGGAGACTTTTAGTGGAGTCATTCTCTACCGAACACAATAGAGAACCATAGGGAAATGGATAAGAGACGAGAGCCATGGAGAAATGACGGGAGTATTGAGAAGCCACAGGAAGGATGGCACAGACATATAGAAGTGATAGTTCTAGAAGGAACGAATGTAGAAGTAAGAAGCCGTGGAGAAAATGGCAAAGAGAGAAAAATGGAAGTGGGGAGATGGATTTCGCGGCAGTGGCCGGAGTCTTGTGAAGACTTTGAGGAGAAATCATATTTTTTTTCTCCGAAATACACGAAGAGAAGAAAAAAGGACGACATTAAGAAATTCGAGGTAATCGAAAGGTCATAGGGAGAATAGTATGAACATATATATAGAGGTTCTAAGAGGGAACGAACGAAGGAACTTTATTTTCAAAGGGATGAGAATTGGGTACGCAGGCCCGTCTGACATTCATCCCTTCCTTTCTCTCACCTTTCATACTGAATTCATTTATTCCCTTAGGCATTTTACATATCAATGTCAAGGAATTCAACGTTGTAAAGTAAAATAAAATAGCACACTCATATTAACATTAACTACTTATAAACATGACATAAAACATGTTGAAAAGAGCAAATATCGCCATTAGAACCTACAGTTGATATTATAAGAAAAGATAATCTAATTAGGGGGACATGTAATCAGAACTAATAAAGTATTCGAACAGTCTACGATTGTATGAATAGGTCTACTATCATTTACTAGACACAGTATTAAGGTCTTTGTCTTGTGTGGACTGTCCTCTACTGTATATTAGGGGAAAACAAGAAGTGATTGCGTCATTAATAGGCTGGGCTGCCCATTGTAAACTTCCGGTGTTGTGTCTTGCGGTTCGCACTAATGACCAGTCATCGAAGCATCCTTTTTTGGGGATGCCTAGATGGCAGGGAGGATAGTGTGATTCGCTTGCATAGCTAAGCGGTGTTGTCGCACGAAAGGTCCGGGGTTCGAGTCCTGGGTAAGCCACTCACGTCTGTTGTTTTTCTGTTGTCTAGTGCTCTACTTCTTCTTTTTTTACGAGTGCCTGAAAACATACCTTAATGTTTGTCTAATATTTAAAAACACAAATCGCTTTCTTAAGGGCAGTATTTGAAGATTTTTATATAGATCTACACACTGAGTTAGGCAGTTGTCAGAGACTAGACGCACTGAACGCTTTTGCAGTGAACGGAGTCTCTTTGTGTTGGGCATTGAGCAGCCATCCCAGATTGTGGAGCAATTGTCAAGGTTTGCTTGTATGTGAGATATATAGAACAATGTTCGTGCTTCTTCATCTAGGAAATGTTTGATTTTAGCTAATTGGTAAACTTTCTGTGCCGTTTGCTTGGTCAGTGCATGTACATGTGAGTTCCAATTTAAATGCTGGTCGACGATTATACCTAGAGTTTTATGTGCATTAACGTTTTCAATTCGTGAGGTACCAATGTAGATCTGAAGTGTTGTTTTCTCTGAATTTTGTTATTTTTGTCTAGGTGATATTAACATTGTTGCGTGCATATTTTGACGCACATATTACAAAAATCGATATGGCTATTTAATATGGGAAAAATATAGACATTCATTCATTTGTGTATGAAAATGCTGTCTATGGTAAAAGCGAGAGAATCCATGTTTGATTCACACTTTTGATTACACTGACAAACAACATTTTTCTTTCTTATATAAGAATAAGTGTTCTTAGGTCAGTTTCTTGCGCTGATTTCAAATCTGAAATCCGTTTATCTCTATCACGTCGGGTTCTTAAGATATTTGTGAATAAATATATTTTTGGGAAACCGTTATTTGCTCCGTTTCATTTTTACTATATAGCTTATTAAAAATTAATAAAAAGCAACATAATTCTACTTTTTATACTGCTAAAAGATGCATGACATATGTTACGTGATTTTTCAAATAGTTACTGTATTTTGAAATAATTCTGAGCAAAATATGGCTTCTAGAAGTTGTAGAAATTCGGCTGATCTGTTCTGTTACGTGTGCGGATATTTTACCGATCGTGTTGACCAGAAAAACTGTACACCATTACTAAAGAAAGCATATGAACTTTATTTCGATTCGAAAGTTGATGATGCAAATAAATCTTGGAAGCCAAATGCAGTTTGTTCGATACATTGGCAGGTTGGTTACGAAAATCGCCGAAGCATAAGTCGATGCCTTTTGGAGTGCCAGTAATATGGCGTGAACATACAAATCACACTACTGATTGTTACTTCTGCTTGACAAATATCCATGGTTTCACTTTTAAAACTAGAAAGTCTGTGGTTTATCCAAATATTGAATCGGTTTCGAAACCAGTGCCTCATGATCCAATCACGTGTCCGATCCAAGTACCACCAGAACAATATCCGTTGGACGTAAATGAACCATCAGAAAGTGATAGTTTACCTGCTTTAGAAACTAATTCTGACTCAGATTACATACCGGTGAATGATGGTGTTTACTTAATTAACCATTCAGAACTTTCAGATCTAATACGTGATCTCGCTCTTACCAAAGGACAAGCGGAATTACTCGGTTCGCGACTCAAAGAATGAAATCTTTTAGCGCCCAATACTCCGATATCTAAATTTCGTCATAGACACAGAGAACTTGTTCAATACTTTGAGATGGGTGATGACATTTGCTATTGCAAAGATGTAAACGGTCATGAGCACATAGTCAACGAATGGCGATTTTTCATCGATTCTTCCAAGACTAGTCTAAAAGCCGTGTTATTGCATAACAGAAATTTTTTTTCATCAATTCCAGTCGCCTACTCTGTTCATATGAAAGAAACGTATGACAATATGGCTATACGTTTGGAAAAAATAAAGTACAATGACTACCAATGGCGGATTTGTGGAGACCTAAAGGTCATTGCAATTCTCACGGGCATGCAGACTGGGTATACTAAATTTTGTTGCTTCCGATGTGAATGGGACAGCCGCAACAGACAGGAACATTATGCAAGAAAGGTGTGGCCTATCCGGGATCGTATGCAGCTCGGGCATAAAAATGTAATACGCGAGCCATTAGTTAACACAGACAGCTTCATTTTACCACTGTTACATATAAAGTTGGGGCTCATGAAGAATTTTGTAAAAGCGTTAGATAAAACGAGCAAAGCTTTCACTTATCTTCGAGAAAAGTTTCCGCAAGTTAGCGATGCAAAGATAAAGGAAGGTATCTTTGTAGGACTGGAGTCACGTTATCAAGGATGGTGGAGTGTGACCATGCTTGCCGATTATTGTTGGATGCTTCATCGCGATGTACCACATGCCATTCACCGACGAAAGTCGACTGCAAAGAAATTCAAGCCTACATAACTGTTATACTTCTTGTACGAATGATGTTGTAATACTGTATGCGTTGTTAAAAAACTTCAATTGCGTATTTCTAGATATCCCGACCTGATAGAGAAAAACGGTTTGCAGATTTAAAAACAGCGCATTAAAATTGACCAGAAAAACATAGAAATGTTAGAGAAAGAAAAAAAAAGTTTTTTTTTGTTAGTCAGTGTTATAGGAGTAATCGTTCTGGATATTGATCCGGCGCAAGGATATTGCGCTTACGGTTGTACTTATTTTTTAGGGCCAGAAAATATATTAATTTGCTTATTGTGTTTATGGCCTGAATTCATATGTATTACATATTATTAGTACAAGTAGAATCAGTCCTATATTGTATATTTTGGATGGGTAGGAGGGACTAGATTCTTGTTATTCCGGTCTAGCGGAAGTATGAGTTGTCTTTACAAGTCGTGAGGAGTTCCGATGTACCGTGATAATGGCGGGTACGCATTTTTCAAAGGGCTGGTAGATTCTTAAGGAAATATAATTCATGAAGTGGTTTTCTTCTAAAGGAGATGGTATCTCTACTATAGTTTATGTTAGAGACTCTCCTAAGGTACGGTACAATGTATAATTCGGACTCCATGTATTGCCAGACCCTATTTTGATGATCTCATGTCGATTCGACCTAGATGGAACATTGTGCTTCGTATCGCTAGGGTCGTGTTTTGTATCGACGAAGATGACAGACTTTCCTGCAGCGGTTATGGCTACGTGAATTAACCTGATCACCGTAGAGCTGTATGGAAACATTTATGAAATCATTTATATACCCATTATAAATTAACTCTGGCTTATATTCTCCTTCCTATGAATGAGTGAACGACAACTCAGGGAGGCAGCCATGTTAGATTTCGGTCATCATATGTTTTGATCACTGCCAAGAGAACAGATTATTTATCCTATTATCGGACAGTGACAGGGAGATCTCAATCTTGCTAGAAACCCCCTCTTTCGTGGTTTCATAATATATGCTACAAACTATGGACGTCAAGTAACTTTAGTTATTTACCGATCTGCCTTCACTGACGCGTTTAGTCAGATAGGGGGATGCGGCCATAATGTATCATGACAATTGAACTTTTGATGTACTGCCCATTATTTCTGAATGTGTCATGACTTCAGATCTGCTATGTATACCTACAAATTGATATGTCAACATACCATGATGTACTCGTATGTCCCAGTGTGTACGTCTGAATAAATTGAGTAAACAAAGATTCCAGCAGTCTGTATTGGTGCCTTGTAGACACAAGTGTATGAGTGGTTATATTGGTCAGCACACGAACAGTACACCATTCGCAGTAATCACACTCTACACTTCTACTTCATACATACACCATCCTGCGTCGGTTGGAGTGACCAAGTTTAGGGCCTGCTTCCCCTGGAGCCTTTGCCTTCCCTAACTCAGGACTAGGGTGAGTTACCCATTTACAGCTGGGTAGACTGGAGCATGCCTGATCTCAACAACACACCACTCTTCCTTACAGAGCATACCGACTGACACTTTACAGAGTGGAAAGAAGAAGAGAAACTTTACAGTGGCGAGCCAGATTCCTGGGTCCAGCTTACGCAGTTTTGTGCTGAGAATCACAGTTTACAGCTGAAAGAACATTTGTTTGAACACATCAACACCAGTAGGACAGCTATACAGTCGATGTCAGCTTGACCTGTATTACCGATAGGATGCTGTATCTAGGTCAGCGCTTGTTGACAGTTTTTTTCGCTGTACAGACAGTATTACACAGGACAGTAGTATCAAGTGTAGAAAATATCTGGAGCAGTATTGTTGACATTTCTCAACGTACAGAAGAATCACAGTGTTGTTGAACATAAAGTGCATAGTTCATCGTTGGATCTTCATATGCTCAACAGAGAAAAATTGACAGTGTAATAGTTTAAAATTAAATCTATTACTGAATAAAGTGGCAAGTTATTAGTATTAAAATAAACTGTGCCTGCTTTACAACACTATACCTGCAACACATTCCATTCATGACATAAATTATATTGTATGCTATATGCTATTTATGCTTACATGTTATTTGTTATGTATTAAATTAGTTTATGTTCTGTGTGACTAGTACAAGGTATGCCGAGTGACATTGGTCTGGACTAGTATTCTATAGGTACACATTTTCTTAATTGGAAATTTGTTAGCAACAATTTGCTGCTATTTCTGTTAGTTGTGATGAGGTGTTCTTTTCTTCGTTGTTTTTGTTAATAATTTTGTGTTCCTTAGTTTTGTTTGATTTGTTTGCATTTGTTGGTCTAATCTTTTCTATTTTTGATTTCTTTACACCCTTATGTTTATACACTGTGGCGTTATTTGTCTTGTTATCTTATGGCAGTTATCATCACGGTTTCTGTGATCATTTTTTTCATTTCTCCTATTTAATTTAATTTGATCTCTGCAAATGTGTTCATATTGTCTTTTCTTTTTTGTCCTTTGTAATGTCTTTAGTTGACATATGACGTATAGTGGTATACACTGATAGTATAGTACAGATCAGTACTTTATGATTGTTATTGTTATAAAACAAAATGTACAAGACCTTTGTAAGGCTTGTCTCCCAAAGTGATTGGTAAAGGGAAATATTTTTTCCACAGGTACTCAAGTGATCTTTGATTACATTGAGGTATACAAGACCTTTGTAAGGCTTGTCTCCCACAGTATTTGAGATACAGTTATTGTGTCCATAGGTACTCAAGTTATCATTGGTTATTATAAACCATACAAGTTTGGACTAAGACTAAGTCTATGGTATAGACTTGTCTCCCATTAAAACGAAATAGGGTAATTTATTTACTTTTTCAGGTTTCTGATTTAAGAAGACAATATGTCTACATTAGATTATTTCATTGCACAAGGAAAATCTCTTGATAAGACTGGAAAAGACTTAGAACAATGGGCTGTTGCTCAGTATGACAAAGCATTAGCTGCAGAAGAGAAAAAAACTGCTGCTGCTGTTGAAGAAAGAAAAGCTGCTGCTGAGGAAAAAAAAGCTGCGGCTGAGGAGAGAAAACTTCAAATAGAAGAAAAAAAAGCTCGGGCTGAAGAAAAAAGATTAGAAAGAGAAGCTGCTGCTGAAGAAAAAAAAGCTCTGGCTGAAGAAAAAAGATTAGAGAAAGAAGCTGATACTGCTGCTGAACTAAAGAAATTGCAGATGCAAATGGAGGAAAGGAGATTTGAGGCAGAACAGAAGAAATTAGAAGCTGATGCAGAGCAGAAAAAATTAGAAGTTGCTGCAGAACAGAAAAAATTAGAAGTTGCTGCTGCTGCAGAACAGAAAAAATTAGAATCTGCTGCAGAACAGAGAAGATTAGATAGAGAAGCTGAAGAGAGAAAAGCAATAAGAGAACATGAGTTTGAATTAGAGAAATTAAAATTGACATGTATGAGTAATGTTAATCAGGCATCTGGTGGTAATGGTAAACCCTTTGTGTACAAGGTCAGGGTACCAGCGTTTAACCCTACCAGTGATGACATAACATTTTGGCTTTCTAGATTTGAACGGGCTTGTCGATCTCATAATGTTGACAAATCACAGTATGTGAATCAGTTGTCTGAAAATCTAAAAGGGGAGTCCCTAAGTAAGTTATATTTTGTTGAAGAGGCCGACAAAGATAATTATGATGCTGTTAGGGCAGCTTTGATAAAGAGATATCAGCTGTCTGAGGAAGGTTACCGTCTTTTGTTTAAAACAATGAGACCTGAGGTAGGTGTAGAATTCTCAGATTTCATCTCAAAAGCACGAATTACACTTTCACGATGGATTGAATTATCCAAAACAGAGAAAACATTTGATGGTCTTACGGATTTATTGCTAAGAGACAAGGTTATGTCTTCTGTAAATAAATCATTCCTAGAGTTCTTACATGAGCGTAAACCTGGTACAATAAAGCAAATGGAAGAATATTGTGACCAGTATGCCACGGCACACCCTGACATGATTCTTAGTAACTCTAACATTAAAGAGAGTATGCCAGTTGCTTCGGCAACAGAGTATAATCAGAATTACTCACATAAATTCCAAGGAGCTAAAAATAAATTTGATAAAAAGGTTAATTGGAATAAGTATCAAAACCAAGATAACCACTCAAATCAGGGTTCTTCTTCGAAGAACTGGAATCGGGCTGATAGTCCTCGACACGCGAGAGGTGCCCATAATGTTAGAAATTCTCGAAAAGGGAGTAGCTATAGGAACTACCCAAGTGCTTCATGGAGACAAAAGAAACAATATTACAGGGATACTCAATATAATGAGCATGATGATTATGATCATGAATATTATGATTCAAACCCAAATAGGGGTTATAACAGAGGCAATAATAATTATAGAGACAATTATAACCGAGGTAGATCACAACACAAAAGACATGGTAAATCTTATTACCAGGCTAACTCTGCACAACAGGAGTTCCACGACACCGATAATCAGAATAATGATAAAAAAGACTCCAACAGTGTAGCAAATTCCGCTTTCGATTTTGCTAGAGCATCTGAGTGTTCGCAATGCAAAACATTATTCGATCCAACCACAGTTTCTACTTTAAGCTGCGGTCACCCGCTTCCCGCTCTCCATGCGTCAATTGCGCATAATGGAAGGGGTGCTCTTGTCTTTAATAGGGGCCTAATAGATGGTACTCTGGTATCAATTCTTTTCGATTCGGGGTGCACTACCATTGGAGTGAGGCAATCACTCGTAAATCCTTCTCGAGCTACAGGCAATATAGTCAAATGTGTAACATTTGGTGGCACATTGGAGAAGTACTCCACTGCCATTATCAATATTGCTACGCCTTTCTATACAGGAGAGGTGCAAGCATGTCTCTTGCCGAATCCGATCGCTGATCTTATCATCGGTCGCATTCACGGGGTGAAAGAATGCACTCCACAGCAAATTTCTAATTGGGAAAATGTTAATATGCAATCGGCTAATGCAGTAATCACTAGGGCTCAAGCTCTTAATATGCCACAATCTTCACATTCTGAAGATAATGATGCGCAGATCCAAGATGATCCCTTGGAGATTTCCCACGATTCCTTTATCAAACAGCAGGAAGATGATCCTACTCTAAAGAAATTCTTTACTCTGGCAACAAAAGGTGATCCGAATAAGGATACTAATCGTAAATCTTGGATTACGATGAAGAATGGCGTACTTGTACGTATGGTACAAGACTCCGCTAAGTCCATTCATTCTCAAATCCTTGTGCCTAAAAATATGAGAGTTAAAATCTTACAGCACGCTCATGATTCGCAGTGTGCTGGACATATGGGTTTTTCCCGTACTAAAGCTAGAGTTCTTCAATCTTTCTTTTGGCCTGCTGTGAATAAGGACATACGAATCTATTGTCGATCTTGTAAAGTATGTCAAGAGATTAAATCCAGAGGTCCACGCCATGATGCACCTATTCAGGCTGCAGACATTCCCATTCGGCCATTTCAAAAAATGGCGATAGACATCATTGGTCCATTTAAGATAAAGTCTGCGAGAGGACACCAATTTATTTTGACGTGTGTTGATATGTGCACACGTTGGCCGGAGGCTGTTCCTCTAAAGAGCATAACTACTGCTGATGTCGCAGATGCTCTTTGGTTAATATTTTCTCGTCTGGGGTTTCCAGCAGAAATATTATCCGACCATGGTACCCAACTCATATCGGATACCATGTCTCAAGTAATGTCGACTCTGAAGATAGAGAGATCGCTGAGTAGTATTTATCATCCTATGTCCAATGGGATGGTGGAACGTTTGAATAGAACTCTGAAAAACCTACTAGGTAAGATAACAGAAGATCATCCTCAGGATTGGGATAGGGTTTTACCCGCGGCTCTCTTTGCATATAGAGAGGTCGCCAACGAACATACAGGATTTTCTCCCTTTGAACTTGTCTTTGGCGCGAAACCGCGAGGTCCTATGTCCTTACTTCATGATCTTATAACTGCTGATAATATTGTCGATGACACAAAATCCTCTTATGAATATGTCATCGCACTTAGACACAAGATTATTGAAGCATGCAAATTGGCAACTGCTTCTTCTGAATTTGCGAAACAGAAGGCAAGGGAATTTGCCAATAAAAAGAGATGTTTGCGTCAACTTTGTCCAGGTGACAAAGCATTTGTCTTGCTACCTTGTAGGGAAAATAGACTTCTCATTTCTTGGAAAGGTCCGTACGATATAATATCAAAAGTTTCCGATGTTGACTATATCGTCGATATTGACGGGAAGCGTAAAACCTTCCACATCAACATGCTCACGGAATTCCATGAACGTCCTGATTATTTACAACCTGTTTTCCAGGCAACGGACGATTTTCCAGTCCAACATGGACAGTACTCATCTCTGTCAGTAATACAGGATGAGGAAACGAGTTTCTCGGATGTAAATTTACCTTTTCCAATGATTCCTCTTCACTCTAATGAATCATGGAAAGATGTTGCAATTTCTCCAGAATTATCTCCAGGAGAGCAGAAACAAGTTTCTACTTTGTTAGAACAATTTCAGGATGTCCTTACTGACATTCCTGGTCAAACGGATGTCATTCAACATGACATTATTCTTACTGACCATAGTCCTATAAGAGTCAGACCGTATCCTATCCCGATACATTTTCAAGCACAGGTAGAGAAAGAGTTAGATGAGATGATAGAGTTAAAAATTATTGAACCATCCACATCAGCATATTCTTCGCCGATGGTTATAGTACGGAAAAAAGACAATAACATACGTCTTTGCGTGGATTATCGCAAATTGAATCAAGTGACTAAATTTGATGCGGAACCTATGCCTTTACTAGAAGAGCTACTTACGAGACTATCGAATTCTCACTTCTTTACTAAACTCGATTTGTCTAAGGGATATTGGCAAGTTCCACTATCCGAACACGCCAAACCGTTTACTGCTTTTTCGACGCCTAGGGGTCTATTCCAATGGAATTTCATGCCTTTCGGTCTTATGAACGCCCCTGCAACATTTGTACGCATGATGCGTCGAATCCTATCTCATCGCTCAGATGTCATTGCGTATCTTGATGACATCTGTCTTTTCAGTGATACTTGGAACGATCACTATAATGGTATAAATGAACTATTGTCTATCTTACGCGAGCATAACCTGACAGCGAAACCATCGAAAGCATGTATTGGTTTTAGCGAAATATCTTTCTTAGGACACCGTGTTGGTCATGGGTTCCTAAAAACAGAAGACCATAATACAAGTAAGATACTTAACATTTCTATTCCTAAGACTAAAAAGCAAGTACGAAGTCTCTTAGGTCTAATACAATTTTATGGACGATTCATCCCGAATCTGTCCTCCATTATGTCACCTCTTTCTTCCTTGCTAAAGAAAGGGTCTCCTAATGTAGTCCATTGGACTCAAGAATGTCAATCCTCTTTGGATAAGGTTAAAACTATGTTTTCTACTTCACCTATCCTAGTATTGCCTTCTAAGGATAAGACATTTATTCTTCGTAGTGACGCTTCATCCACCGGGATTGGAGCTGCACTAATGCAAGAGTACTCTGGAACTCTGCATCCTGTGATGTATATTTCTCGGAAATTAAATGCCGCAGAGAAGAATTACTCGGTCCTAGACCGTGAATTATTGGCTATGGTTTGGTCAATCCTTAAACTGCAAAGATTTCTTCTGGGCGCGCATTTCATTGTGGAAACTGACCAGAAAGCTCTTACGGCTATTCAGAGTAAAAATCTGAAGAGCGCGAGATCAACGCGATACGCGATTGCTCTACAGCCATTTCATTTTTCGGTGCGAGCTATCCGTGGGTCAGAAAATGTGATGGCAGATATTTTGTCTAGATGCCCACATGATTCATAACTGTTATACAACTTTGATACAGTTGTTTCTATGTTGAAATGTGTACACATATGTAATATATCATATATTGATTGTAACACTACTTAGCGGTTCATTGATATTTATTCACCGCTGATCTTTCAATGTTTTTCGTCTTTGATGATCATGATGTTAAGATATCTTAGATGAAATTTATGTATAAACTAATGTGGAAATTGTGTCATTGCTAATATTGTAGTATGCGTTGGTGACACCTCTCTGGAAATATTTATACTTAGAGAAGTACTTTCTCTAAGGTCATAAAACTTATGCTTATCATCTGCGCATTGTATTGGTGCGTTGTGAGCCTATTGTATGTTGCTCCTAGATGTATTTCAAAAAAAAAAAAAATGTACCATTTTTTTTTTTCCGAGGGGTGTGGTAATCTGTTGCGTGCATATTTTGACGCACATATTACAAAAATCGATATGGCTATTTAATATGGGAAAAATATAGACATTCATTCATTTGTGTATGAAAATGCTGTCTATGGTAAAAGCGAGAGAATCCATGTTTGATTCACACTTTTGATTATAGGAGTAATCGTTCTGGATATTGATCCGGCGCAAGGATATTGCGCTTACGTTTGTACTTATTTTTTAGGGCCAGAAAATATATTAATTTGCTTATTGTGTTTATGGCCTGAATTCATATGTATTACATATTATTAGTACAAGTAGAATCAGTCCTATATTGTATATTTTGGATGGGTAGGAGGGACTAGATTCTTGTTATTCCGGTCTAGCGGAAGTATGAGTTGTCTTGACAAGTCGTGAGGAGTTCCGATGTACCGTGATAATGGCGGGTACGCATTTTTCAAAGGGCTGGTAGATTCTTAAGGAAATATAATTCATGAAGTGGTTTTCTTCTAAAGGAGATGGTATCTCTACTATAGTTTATGTTAGAGACTCTCCTAAGGTACGGTACAATGTATAATTCGGACTCCATGTATTGCCAGACCCTATTTTGATGATCTCATGTCGATTCGACCTAGATGGAACATTGTGCTTCGTATCGCTAGGGTCGTGTTTTGTATCGACGAAGATGACAGACTTTCCTGCAGCGGTTATGGCTACGTGAATTAACCTGATCACCGTAGAGCTGTATGGAAACATTTATGAAATCATTTATATACCCATTATAAATTAACTCTGGCTTATATTCTCCTTCCTATGAATGAGTGAACGACAACTCAGGGAGGCAGCCATGTTAGATTTCGGTCATCATATGTTTTGATCACTGCCAAGAGAACAGATTATTTATCCTATTATCGGACAGTGACAGGGAGATCTCAATCTTGCTAGAAACCCCCTCTTTCGTGGTTTCATAATATATGCTACAAACTATGGACGTCAAGTAACTTTAGTTATTTACCGATCTGCCTTCACTGACGCGTTTAGTCAGATAGGGGGATGCGGCCATAATGTATCATGACAATTGAACTTTTGATGTACTGCCCATTATTTCTGAATGTGTCATGACTTCAGATCTGCTATGTATACCTACAAATTGATATGTCAACATACCATGATGTACTCGTATGTCCCAGTGTGTACGTCTGAATAAATTGAGTAAACAAAGATTCCAGCAGTCTGCATTGGTGCCTTGTAGACACAAGTGTATGAGTGGTTATATTGGTCAGCACACGAACAGTACACCATTCGCGGTAATCACACTCTACACTTCTACTTCATACATACACCATCCTGCGTCGGTTGGAGTGACCAAGTTTAGGGCCTGCTTCCCCTGGAGCCTTTGCCTTCCCTAACTCAGGACTAGGGTGAGTTACCCATTTACAGCTGGGTAGACTGGAGCACGCCTGATCTCAACAACACACCACTCTTCCTTACAGAGCATACCGACTGACACTTTACAGAGTGGAAAGAAGAAAAGAAACTTTACAAACATGCATTTTGTTTTAATGATATTTATTAACATGCTATTTCCATTGCTCCACTTAATCAGATTATTTGTATCTAGAGGGAATGAAGAGAAGAGAAATGTGTTAAGAACGTTCCAGGGAAGGAACGAAAAACGTATAAAACATATAGTGCGGCGTTTGCCAGACTACAAATGAGAGTCTATTGAGGGTAATCCTCACCGAACATGTACAGATGAAATTCAGACACGGGGAAACAGAGTGTTGTGAAGAAGGAAAGAACATGAGGTAGCAAGAGAGGTTCCAGAGAGGGAACGGACATTGAGAAAAGAAGAAATATGGAGAAACCATGAAACAAAGTGATGAGGGGAGGACGTCAAAATAGAGTAAAGAGAGATAGACAAAAGTGGAAGAGGAAGTCAAGTGCCAGGTCAGCAGCAGAAAAACACGCAAGTAGGTAAAAGCGACAAACTGGTTTAAGATAGGTAGACCAAAGAAGTTTCAAATATTTCCGTGCAGATCATGGACAGAAGTCTAGTTAGAAAAGGATGGACAGGAAGATAGCAATTCAGGGTTGCCATGATAGTTAAATGGCTCACGCAATCATGAACAATGTATATAGAAAGACACGACAGAAGACATGTTTAGGCTCTATACGAGAGAAGAAAGAGACCAAACAATTTACACCAGGTGTGTGGTGACAGACAATAATAGGAAATGATGGGTTTACATGTATGACAATAGGAGTGACTGGATGAGTAAAAGGAAATATACTTTGTATGGATATGTACAGAGTGGGCAGAATGTGAGTGCGAACGACAAGGGTGAAAACAGTCATAAATGTAAAGAGGAATTAAAGGTCACTTAAAGAAAGTGACGGGAAAAGAGTAATTCCTCAGTTTTGGTATGACGATATGTTGTAACATAAGAAAATGATGATATGGGACTGATATGGAAAAATGAAGACAACTAAAGAAGTGATAATGTAATAACGTGTCAAAAACATTTATTAAAACAAAAAATCATGTAACATGAGTAGATAGTAGAGGGGAAAAGGAAGATAAGTGTTCGTAAATGGGAGGTAAACATTTCTCCCTGGGATAGACAGGGGGACGGCATTAGAATGAGACTACGACGACTGAATGGCTTACCCAGACATGTCGATGACTGAATGGCTCATGCAGACATGTAAAGTGTACATAATAAGACAGGACACAGAGCAGGTTCTGGGTATAGTGAGGAAATGGTAAAAGTAAACCACACCAGGTGTGTGATACATTAAAATGGTTAGCAAGATGATGTGCGTGTGAGATAGCAGGGGTGAAAGAATGACTGCCAGGAAATAAACTTGGTCGATTGTGAATGAAAGAAATGGAGAAATATAAATTGTTCTTCATTAGAGGTATCAAAGGGATGTGGATGAATGTAGTTATTGCTAAAAGGACGGGGCAAGAATGTTCCCAGTACAATAATAATTATGTTGGGTCGAAAGAAATTGTCCATCAGAGAGATGAAAATTAGTTATGTGTTAAAGAAGGGTAGAAAAAACACAGTGCAAAGGATTTTGTATATAGGGAAAAGTACAATAGTGTTGGTACGACCATGGGAAACATTTTTTCTCCTATGGATAAAAAAATTTTTGGGGGGTAAAGAGATAGATGTGGCAGTAAGGAAGAGAAGAATGAGAAGTCTAACATGAGTTGGTATAAACGAGGTAGAAAAAAGGGATGTACGGAAATGATGCGCATAGGAAGGGTCAAAACAAAAAGAGGTTAGGCACGTTTTTCTCTGCATCAGGCAGAAGCGTGAGAGACGTCGGAACAGAAGCAGGGCAGCCATATTGAAGGCGACCACTAGTTAAAGGAGACTATGTATCGTCTCTTAGATATCCCGAGTCCAGGTTGTGTAGACATAAGCCTCAATATATAGATAGGCTGACGAGTTCCGACAATAGTACAAGGAGGAAGGAGCGGTGAAGCGTTATTCTGAAGGAAGGGTACATAGAGTTAACTAGTTATGACAATTCGATGGTGGATAAGTGTGCCAAGATAGCGGCCACCATTATCAGGAAAAGTTACATTCCCCGGAGTCAGTCCGGTATAACTATCTCAATAACCTGAGCGCATTCCAATAATATGCCATTGCTGTCCTCAAAGGGACAATACGCATAAGACAGTGAAATTCTGAATTACATGGTTGTATGGAAGCTAATAGTGTTCAAGAGAGGAAAGTCGGGTGGACCCAGATTGTTGGAGGGGTCACCGACGACATGTGTTAGACATAGTGTAAATAAACATTTGTTCCAGTTGAATGCGGCGTTCCCATGTTTAAACGGGTTACAACGGAGAAGTCAATCACCACAGCTTGAGGTAAAAGATCCTGGGTAAACAAAGGCTGAGTGCACCAACCAACTGTTAACCAGCGCTGCCACAATATGTTTGTAGTTTACAAACTACAAGATATATTAACTATTGTTTATAATAACTGTCAGAATAAAATGATCATCATGTGGGAACAAAAGAGCTTTTTTGTAGTAGTTTAGCTAGTTAGTTAAAATACTCATTTTAATAATTAGATTGGAGTAGCTGCTGTAATGAGTTGTGTTTCTGCTAGATTTATGTTGTTATGTATTGGGTTCTTTCTGTCCGAGCATTTAAGGATCAGTACTGCGAGTGATTCTTATAGGGTTTCAGAGGGTATAAGGGGCTGCTTCCTTTTTTTTTGACAATAACTTTATAAGGTGGACGCCAAGTTTGGTGAGGTAATCCTGGATCGATATTGTCACCTCGAATAGTTAATGGTAGGGTAGGAAAAACGAGATCGAGTGTTCACAGCAAAGAATGGAAAAACAAATACTTCTGGTATTTGGACACAGCTAGTTGCTAACAATTGTTCCTGATGATGGTTTGTGATTTGAGTGGTAAATCCTATCGGCTGGCTCTGGTGAGTGACGATTCTGAAACATCGTAATTCTCCTGGATAAATATCCTCTTGGAAAAACGACTTTCAGAAGTCGGGAGAACAGTAATTGTTATTTCACCACAATGGGCTGATAAAATGCAAGAAAATATATCTGGGTATTTTGTAAGTCCAGTTAAAATTTACTATTAAACTGTTCGGTAGTCTCTGTGGCCCGTCATGTTCACAACTGAAACTTGGAGACGCGTCAGCCAACAGAAGACAATCAGTAAAAAATGGAGACAAGGCCCAAAATATAGCCACATAAAAAACCCGCTGGTCGCCGTTGATCAAGTCATGCCTAAGGATGTAAAAACGTTATGAAAAATAAAGCTACTAATATATATATATATATATATATATATATATATATATATATATATATATATATATATATATATATATATATATATATATATATATATATATATATATATATATATATATATATATATATATATATATATATATTGTCTCTAGCCTATTCCTATCTGGTCAGTTATCATTTAATTTATCCATACGCGCACTTTAACAAATATCGCCTATCGCTAAGTAGCTATTAGATTGTCGGCGTCTGTTTGTTAAGTCGCATGATATTTAAACACAGGCACTTACTAAATCACACACAATGCAATAAACGTGAATTCTATTCCGTCACGCATCCGTCGCCTAGTGTATTAACTTTGGCAAACCTGCCAGTCAAACAGGGCGCGAACCACGTTCGTTTACCCAAGTTTCTCACGCGAGCGAATCTGTCAATATTACGACATCGGACAGACCACAAGTGGGAAACACGTGGAAAACACCGAACCTCTGTGTAGAGAATTGCACGGGCAAAAATATTTTTCCCCTTGTATTCTTTGATGTTTATACATTCAAGTGGAGACAATCGTTTGATCTCCAGAAACGGCGTAATCTCAGAAGAAAGCCCGTTACACGGTTTAAGCTTTGTTGTCAGCCAGCACCGCCGAACAGAGAGACCGGTGGAACCCTTTATTGCGGAAATGTAGTTTCTGATTTCTCCGCTATGAAACGGAGTGTGAAAAGTAACATCTTCTAGAGATCATTATAACATAACGGTATAAATACTGCGTCTCCTCACAATCATTTATCAGTTGTCGCCCAGATTTTTCGGAGAGTCTAAACACGTTACCTAGAACCAGTGCGGATAATTGTGTTAATAGCTTCGTGGGAATCTTATTGTGAATTTCTGGTAATATAAATTTGTGCTAAAGCGTATTCAAGTGTTAAAGGTTTTTCATCTTAAATTCACTGTGATTTTCTAGGTGATAGACTAGCGAAATCAATAACGCGTAGCAATTTGTTTGTATCAGTTGTGCACAAACAATGCTATATATATTATAAGAACATTAATAGAAAGAGCCATAGAGGTTAAGACAGCTCTGTACTTGGGCTTTATAGATTGCACTAAGGCATTTGACAAAGTGAAACATGAGGAAATTATCAAAATGTTAGAAAGAACAACATTGGTGGAAAACATTGTAAGGATGATAAAGAACACGCACTGGAAACAAACAGCAGCTTAAGAATTAGCAGCCAAATAGGAACGTTTCAGCAAGTAAAAGAAGCTGTCAGACAGGGATGTGTGCTGTCACCGGATCCGTTCAATCTGTACAGTGAAAATATAATGAGATCTCTAGTGGACATACCAGGAATATCATTCGGCGGGCATAATAAAAACAACTTGAAATACGCTGATATCATGATGTCTTAATAGCAAAAAGTGAAAAGGAGCTGCAGGAAATGGTTGATACAATAGTGATAGAAAGTGAAAATAAAGACCTTAGCTTTAACAGCAAAATGACAGAAGTAATGGTAGGTAATTTTCAACAACAACAAAAAAGTCATGTTGAAGCTGAGATGGCCATCAGCAGGGCCTACTCTACTTTCTAGTTCGCGTAGGGTGGCAAAATTTTATGGGCTGCAAAATTGAGGGAATTAAACAAAAAATGAGTATAACGAAAAAAGTCGTTATTCACAGAAACATATTTTTTAAAATCTTATTTTCTGAGCCATTTCTACAAATCTTCTTGTGGGGGGGGTTTTTTTTTCTTTATTAATGCTGAATTTACAGATTTATGTTGAATGTGCTTTTTTTGTTTTTAAAGAATAATATAAACGTATAGGAAAATGATCAGTTTCATATAATACAATTCTGTGTTGCATTATAGATCAACATTTGTCCTTTTAAAGGTTTAGTGTTTAACAATTTTAACAAAATTAACATTCTGCGCCTACCCCAAGTCGCCGCCCGGTATACCCGCACAGCCCAAGAGGTGCCAGCCCTGGTTATTCTCACACACCGAATGAAAACTGTGCAGAAAATGTAAATTGCCTGGTCAAGTTTTTGTTTTTTGTTTGTTTTTTTTTTTTTTTTTTTTTTTCACCGAAGCGATTGCTGACTTTGAATTTAGTTGAGCAAAGAAGAAATGGATGACAGATAAAATTTTACAACTGATGGATGCAAGAAGGCAGAAGAAGCAAGACAAGAAAGAATATGACAGACTAAAGAAGGAAATAGTAAACAAATGTAAGGCAGCAAAGGAAGCATGCAGAGAGCTTGAAATGTAAGCAAATATTTTCTGATACGAATATATTATCGAACACACGTCGCAGCCGTTTGACCTCACGTCACTTAAATGCATGCAGGCAACACGAACTGTGGAAAACTTAACAAAAAACCCACAAAGATAAGCGAGGTCAAAGAAGATATTACTACGAACTTGTTGGCTCTCAGTGGTTATCAGTGTTATAATTTACATATATTTGTCATTTAAAAATACGGTGAAAACATTCCACTAGAGATGATGATTGGACCATTACAACTTAGCAATCAATACCCTTTAGCTCCCCAAGGAGCATAAGGCTTCAACAAACACATGCCAAGTCCTCCTGTCACTTGCCATCAGCTCATGTTCTTTCTATGTATTCATCATCGTTTTCACTTCTGTTTCCACATCTCTTCTCCGTGTTTTTTTTTTTTATTTTTTTTTCTTCTAATTTCGCCTCTCTTGCCCTGGGGACTCCAGAAAAAAGTAGTTGCTAGTAATGCTATCAACAGGTTTTCTCAGTGTGTGCCCAATCAGCGCCGTCTGTTCATCTTGTTTTGAATGTTGCTGTTATTAATTGGAGTCCCATTGCTTCCTATTCTACCATTGCTTTCATCAGTACAACTTGTACAAAGGTGATAGATTTCACTTTCTTTCCCTGTGTAAATTGGTTTTATTTATAAACCAGTCAATGAATTAATATTTTAAAAAATCAATTAATAGTTCCATAACCTAGATTATTGTCAGGACAGCGTTTCCTTAGAGCGCTTTATTATTTCCCTCGCCCCCCCCCCCCCCCCCCCCCCCCCATTCTTGCCAGTCTTGTGCTAATATCTGTCAATCTTACGTCTTTGATGTTTATTTGCGACAATTATTTGCCCAGGCGTTTTGGGTATTCAGAGCGGTCGCATTGGATATACAGTGCGGTCGCATTTTTCGCGAGGTTTACGTTGCGGAGGCAAGCGATCAATTTGAGATTCGCGTAAATTTAAATAATTTTCTCCGTAGAAATCCAGTACATTATAATTAGTAGGATGATTCAGCAACAGTACAGGGTGTCTGGTGTCAGAGTGGCACAGAGGTATGGCGTCCGCCTCAATTCTAAAGGTACCGGGTTCGCTTCCAGCTCATGGAATATGGAATATAACTGATAGAAATGTATTTCAGAACTAGTGGTTCCTAAAGATGTCATACTCCTCCCTCCCTCCCCCCCCCCGATCTCCTGGGTAGTGAGATCGGATGCCTAGCCTTCTTGGATAAGGATGAAAAAATAGAAGGTGCCGTGTGCATGCAAGTTGCAGCCGGAAGTCGTAAATATTAGGCCATACCGCCGCTACACTGGCAAAATTTAACAATTAGGAAACCTACCCACGACAAAAATAGATATAAAATGTGTGATTCCTGAAAACCCACACTGATATCTTCGCCGGTGCTACAGAGTTCGTACACTGTGCTGAGATCCCCATGTGGGATCTAGGGAAGAGGTCGGAGCACTTTGGTCCACATGCAACCAAGATGCAAAATAAAATAAAATTTACCAGACAGGGTGACTGAAAAATCATTCTTTTTTTCTTAATAAAGTGTTATATCTTATTGTTTAATAAAGTGTTATATCTTATTGTTTAATAAAGTGTTATATCTTATTGTTTAATAAAGTGTTATATCTTATTGTTTAATAAAGTGTTATATCTTATTGTTTAATAAAGTGTTATATCTTATTGTTTAATAAAGTGTTATATCTTATTGTTTAATAAAGTGTTATATCTTATTTGTTATATCTTATTGTTTAATAAAGTGTTATATCTTATTGTTTAATAAAGTGTTATATCTTATTGTTTAATAAAGTGTTATATCTTATTGTTTAATAAAGTGTTATATCTTATTGTTTAATAAAGTGTTATATCTTATTGTTTAATAAAGTGTTATATCTTATTGTTTAATAAAGTGTTATATCTTATTGTTTAATAAAGTGTTATATCTTATTGTTTAATAAAGTGTTATATCTTATTGTTTAATAAAGTGTTATATCTTATTGTTTAATAAAGTGTTATATCTTATTGTTTAATAAAGTGTTATATCTTATTGTTTAATAAAGTGTTATATCTTATTGTTTAATAAAGTGTTATATCTTATTGTTTAATAAAGTGTTATATCTTATTGTTTAATAAAGTGTTTTATCTTATTGTTTAATAAAGTGTTATATCTTATTGTTTAATAAAGTGTTATATCTTATTGTTTAATAAAGTGTTATATCTTATTGTTTAATAAAGTGTTATATCTTATTGTTTAATAAAGTGTTATATCTTATTGTTTAATAAAGTGTTATATCTTATTGTTTAATAAAGTGTTATATCTTATTGTTTAATAAAGTGTTATATCTTATTGTTTAATAAAGTGTTACATCTTATTGTTTAATAAAGTGTTATATCTTATTGTTTAATAAAGTGTTATATCTTATTGTTTAATAAAGTGTTATATCTTATTTTTTTTTTAAATCTATAGGATGCTGAAAAGGAACTTCTCATTTGTTATCCCAATTATATCCTCTCTAGTATCCATTAACATCCATGAAATAAGTGTCAAAACAAGAATCAATAAGTGTCATTTGAGTTTTGAGTAATACATTTATTTGTTCTTTCCAGGGCTATAAAGACAATCAAATCAAAAGTCATCTTCACGACGGTTAGGTCACAAACTGAGCAAACGTGTTGATAGCATTACAAGGCAGTTCTTGTACTGGTATCCCTAGTGTAGGAGAGATAGATGGAAGCCAAGGAACACACGGAGACAAGAACTGAAGACAGACTTAAAGGGGATAAGAAAGACATGGACAGACTTTGAGTGATGACACGTGACTGGAAGATTTGACATAGATGACACGTGACTGGAAGATTTGACATAGATGGCACGTGACTGGAAGATTTGACATAGATGACACGTGACTGGAAGATTTGACATACATTTGTTGAAGGAATATGCTCCTTTGGGGGTTAAAGTTGGTGAATGAATGACAATCTACAACAGTTATATCTTATTGTTTAATAAAGTGTTATATCTTATTGTTTAATAAAGTGTTATATCTTATTGTTTAATAAAGTGTTATATCTTATTGTTTAATAAAGTGTTATATCTTATTGTTTAATAAAGTGTTATATCTTATTGTTTAATAAAGTGTTATATCTTATTGTTTTATAAAGTGTTATATCTTATTGTTTAATAAAGTGTTATATCTTATTGTTTAATAAAGTGTTATATCTTATTGTTTAATAAAGTGTTATATCTTATTGTTTAATAAAGTGTTATATCTTATTGTTTAATAAAGTGTTATATCTTATTGTTTAATAAAGTGTTATATCTTATTGTTTAATAAAGTGTTATATCTTATTGTTTAATAAAGTGTTATATCTTATTGTTTAATAAAGTGTTATATCTTATTGTTTAATAAAGTGTTATATCTTATTGTTTAATAAAGTGTTATATCTTATTGTTTAATAAAATGTTATATCTTATTGTTTATTAAAGTGTTATATCTTATTGTTTAATAAAGTGTTATATCTTATTGATTAATAAAGTGTTATATCTTATTGTTTAATAAAGTGTTATATCTTATTATTTAATAAAGTGTTTTATCTTATTGTTTAATAAAGTGTTTTATCTTATTGTTTAATAAAGTGTTATATCTTTTATCCAATTCAACTAATTTATATATTTAAAAAAAAAAGAATGAAAGAAAAAAAAATTTACTGCTATTTTATTACATCATAACAGGCACTTTTTATTATCATAACAGCTTAACGAAAGATCCGATATGTTCATGACGTCACAGCGAGCTGCAATTAGCTCTCACTCGTAACATCAGTTTTGCGACTGTTGTAGATTGTCATTCATTCACCAACTTTAACCCCCAAAGGAGCATATTCCTTCAACAAATGTATGTCAAATCTTCCAGTCACGTGTCATCTATGTCAAATCTTCCAGTCACGTGCCATCTATGTCAAATCTTCCAGTCACGTGTCATCTATGTCAAATCTTCCAGTCACGTGTCATCACTCAAAGTCTGTCCATGTCTTTCTTATCCCCTTTAAGTCTGTCTTTAGTTCTTGTCTCCGTGTGTTCCTTGGCTTCCATCTATCTCTCCTACACTAGGGATACCAGTACAAGAACTGTCTTGTAATGCTATCAACACGTTTGCTCAGTTTGTGACCTAACCGTCGTGAAGATATAATGGAAAGAAACCAAAAACACTCTAAGAATCTACTTCTATCTGCTCATCCGGGAACGGAAACAGCACACTATAATTAAAAACCCGTCAAGTTTTACGGGTTATTGCTAGTGCATTCATATTTTCCACGGATATAGGACTGGCCTTGGTGCTTTGTCAACTGGGGTTTATCACGGAATTGTTATGTGTACTATAGTGTACATTGTTTGTTGGTAGCTTGCTTTGCCAATTAACTTGAAATCCGGCTGCTCTTTCTGGTCGATATTGATCCCATTGTATCATGGCCCATTTCCTTCTTATAACGTCAGAAAGGTTACCCCCTGTGTGTGTATATATTCTTTCTCTTGATATATGAAATAAATTATGTTTTCTCCGAGGTTGAGATTTGTGCCCGGTCCCATTCCATCTTGTCTCCGCCAGTACCAATAATTTTATCTGGTACAACCTTGGTTCTTTTGGTCACTTGTGCCGCTTTTCAAATTTCATTCAGCCTCCTCACATTCTACATAGCGACTTTAGGTTTTGCCTGATCCAAAGGGAATTAGCCAATGGTCCAGTTTCCATTATCTGGCTATCATCAGGCCGCGTCATGTGACTCTTTTTTAAGGACAAATTAGCCTTCAATCTACAGTAACGTTCTCAGCTTTGACACAGTGGATTTCAAAGTTACCGGCCCCTGCTATAAATTGTTCACCCTTTACAGACCTGTAACATTATCTTTTCTTTAAAGAATGCACGTTTAAAAAAAAGAGTGGGGTTTTTTTTTTTTTTTTTTGATTGATGAAAATTGAGCAGCTTTGATTATTGGATCATTGAGTCATTGGGTCATTAATAAAACAGATTCTCATTATCAGCATTTTCTCTTTTGTCTTTGAAGCATGAAGCCACCATCACAGCTGATCATCAGGAAGCCTGCAGTAGATTATCCATGTTCTCTTGCAGCATTTGTTTCTGTAGCTATTGGTTTTACATAATATTTAGCCATCCCTATGTAGAGTCTTACATTAGTCGCCTTGTCCAATGTGCCTGAGGCAGCAGCAGTGAGCCTATTCTTTATGTGTATCCTTCGCGGACTGCACGAGGCGTATATCGTGAGAGGAAACCGCCGACATAAAATCTGTAACTCACGACAATTGAAGTGGAGATCAACCCCCAGAATATATACTACTGGACAAAGGTTAAGGGCCGCCATTCAGTTTAGACAAGGTTTATATAATTCTTCGTGAGCAGGGTCGATTTTCCAAATGTCCGGTAGCTTGAAATCTCTCAAGAAGTCTCTGAATGGTAGAGTGGGACACTGCTAAACGTCTTGCAACATGACGAACAGATTGACCATCCTGAATCCATGCCATGGCTCTACCACGGTCTACAGTGCTGAGACTTCTCCTTGGTGGCATGGCTAATGCAGTGATCATTTCGACCACTTGTCATACTGATTTATTGCATACCAACGGTGAACAATCTTTACCGATGATCATTTTCCACGTGCATTCAAATTCAACTGACTTTTTCACCTGTTGAACTAGTGGGGCGTGTTGCAAAAACCACGAGTTTTTGCAGCAACAATGGCAATTTTCACGTGCGGGTTAAAGTGACCCAGTTTTTGGACATTAAAAAAAATTAACCTAGTGCACACAGAAATGTATACACATTTCTCTGAGCTCAGTTTTAATGACATTTTCACTTGTCTTTACAGTTTGCCAATCAATTATATAAACCTTGTCTAAACTGAATGGTGGCCCTTAATATTTGTCCAGTAGTATATATTGCATTAAAGAATAACTACTTCTTCTTTCTTCTTTCACCAGCCAATGATTCAGTCGCATTCTACGTATAAAATGGTCAGACAGTCGCATTCTACGTATAAAATTGTCAGACAGTCGCATTCTACGTATAAAATTGTCAGACAGTCGCATTCTACGTATAAAATGGTCAGACAATACTTGTCAACACAGAGTTGTAAAACTGATCCTGGCCACAGTTTATGCAGATAGAGATGATAAGAGAATGGAAAGATGTATATGACACATCATCGTGAAACATCCAGCATGTATAACCAGACATATCCTTGAATAAAACCCGCCAAGAGGCCAACGAAGATTCTGGCGATAATGATTATCATTATCATCATCAGCATTGTCATAATTTTCTTTTTTCCCATTTCGGAGCATGTAACCACCGCTACAGCAGGTCCTCCCTGCAAGAAGCCTACACGAAGTGTTGGCATGCTCCTGCAGCAACGGTTTCTGTAGCTGTTTGTCTTACATGGTGAGGTAGGCAGCTTCGTTCACAACTCCTTATTAGTCCGCGTTGTACAACATGGGGCAGTAGACTTGTACTATTGTTTTATTCTTGTCACCAGAGACCCCCCCCCCCCCCCCGGGAAACTACACTGGGGCAGTGACGATAATAAGTCCTACTTGTTTTTTTTCCCGCCCTTACAGAATATCTTGTTCTGTCCCAGAAGTGGCACAGGGGGTCACAATTTGTTTCTATAGGTCACGGTTTCTGTATTTTAAATGGGCTTGGAGTATTTTGGGGAAATTTGATAATATTTGCAAAGACCCAGCAGTTTATTTAAGAGTGCTGCCAGAGACAAATATACGGGCGGCTGTTTTATATTACTTTATTCAATTTCCCGAGAAAACACCCTTTGCTACAATCCGGGTGCTTTCATTTCTCCCTGCAGCTATTTTCTAATTCGGAAGCATTACGGTAAAGCTAGGGGAACAAGAGACACTATTTTGCACGTTACATTTTCTGAATCCTATAATTTGTTCTTCGTGTGTTTAACTAGACATGGTATTAGGGTGAGAAAAGGCATACAACTTTCACAGCAACAAATTCACTCAGAAAAAAAAGACGCCCCCGCCCCCCCCCCCCCCCCCCGCCCCCCCGACAAACCATTATTTCTAGCAAGAAAATTGCTCCTGGAACACAAGAATATTCCAGACAAAGATCGTCTCTAGCGCGAAATCCACGACTGTAAAAAAAGAATAGTCCAGTTAGAATAACCCACTGAAGCAGGGCCATATTAATCAAAAAAGGGCCTCTAGGCTTTCTGGTGTTTGGACCCCTTTCACCTAAAGGGCAATAATGTTAATTTTTTTTTCTAACCCGTTACCATAGTGATGGTATGTACTACTATTATTTATGGTTTTGCTGGGGTGCCTTATGTCTTTTAAGCTATTTTTGTTTTTACTACCTTTTAAGAACGTTATGCAAGCGATTGGAAAGTGCAAACATTTTCTTGTTATCCATAAATCTATGCATTTTTTTTAAACTTAAAAAGCCCCAAGAGCTCCGGACCCCTAGGCTTCAGCCTACTTAGCCTTATGGATAATCCGGCCCTGCCGTGTAGTCCTTAGTGTCCTCTGAGGCGATAAACACACAATAGGCCAACTGTACCTTCAGGCCGCCTACTGTACCTTCAGGCCGCTTACTGTACCTTCAGGCCGCTTACTGTACCTTCAGGCCGCTTACTGTACCTTCAGGCCGCTTACTGTACCTTCAGGCCGCTTCAGGGGCGGACTGACATTTCACGGGGGCTTCGGGGCTTAATAAATATTGGTCATTGACCCCTGATTACTGATTTCACATTATTTACTAGTTTTCATCATCATCATTAGTTGCCATCTCCACAACGAAGGTTGGCTGTAATGGATCCCCAACGTCTTCTGTCTCTTGTCTTGATGGTGCACTCTGATAGACTCTTTCCTGTCCATCTCTTGATGTTGTCTTCCCACTTATAGCGCTGTCTTCCCCTTGCACGTTTGCCTTCAACTCTCCCTTCTGTTATGGTCTTCTGCAATGTGTTATGCCTTTTTATGTGGCCAAAGTATTTTAGCTGTCGAACTTTGACCTCCCTCATTAGTTCTCTTTTCATACCAAGATTTTCTAGGACCTCCTTATTTGTTTTCATCTCTTTCCATGAGATACGCCCCATTCTTCTATATATCCACATTTCAAGAGCCTCAATTCTTTCTTCCAACTGCTATTCATCGTCCATGTTTCTGCACCATACAGAAATGCAGAATATATATAACACTTTATGATTCTCAGTTTTAATTTGTGAGATAACTGTTTTACACGTCCAATTAATATCAGCCATGGGTACTCGGGCAGTGCCGAAAAAGCCCAGTGCTCTGTCCGCCTCTGTCTCAGTTTATTTATCTGTATTTTTTTTTCTCAAATATTATTTGCTTTAAAACGTACTTGTCTGTCACAGCATGCAGTGAAGTCAAATGTCACGCTAGAGTGTATGTGTGCGTGTGTGTGTATAGAAAAAGATATCTCTCAGACCTGACCGGGAGAGTTTGAAGAGAAATGATTGAAGATCATTAAGCTCCATCACAATAAGTCAACGTTTACATTCTTCATCATCACCATCATCCTCAATCATCAATCATCATCATCATCAATCATCATCCATCATCATCAATCATCATCAATCATCCATCATCATCCATTATCATCCATCGTCATCCATCATCATCCATCTTCATCCATCATCATCCATTATCATCATCCATTATCATCCATCATCATCCATCATCATAATCATCATGTGCCTTTCTTGCCCCTTATGCGGCGTGGAGCCACCCATGCTGCTGGTCCCATGCAGGAAGCCTGCAGCAAACATTAACATGCTCCTATAGTGGAGGTTTCTGTTGCAACTTGTTTAACATGATGAGATTGCCATCTCCATTACTAACATCACAGTCCCCTCGTTCGTCATACCAGAGGGAGCAGTGAACATATTCTTTCAATGCCTCATTAGAGACCCCCCGGGAGCTAGGTAAACGGGACCAACGTTTACATTAGCTTCATCAAATTAAGTACATTAAGTATATTTCAGATTAAGTATATTGCTACTGGAACACAAGAATATTCCAGACATAGATCGTCTCTAGCGCAAAATCCACGTCTGTAAAATAAGAATGTTCCAGTTAGAATAATCCAGTAAGAACAGCTCGCCTATTAGAGAATGTCACTGCAATCGATGAATCAACAAGGTTAAGATTGCTGGAGTTTGTGCATTAGGCGTAAGACTGGCAGCGATGAACAGATGAGAGGATGCATCCGGCGTGTATACAACCAGCGCGCAACAGGAGCAATTAGCATTCATACCCTTCGACGTTTGCTGAGGGAGACTGAGCACCTATGGGTTTGCCGGAGTGCAGTGATGTCGATTCTGAATTACAATAACAAAGCTCACATGTTTGCTTTTGCTCCTCCCCCCCCCCCCCCCCCCCCCCCCCAAAAAAAAAAAAAGAAATTTTTGTTAAACCCTTTAAGGGAGCTATTTACTTTCACTCAAATGGACGGGCTATCCTTTGGTTACAATATTTCATCCTGTATATTCTATATATCTTTATAGTATATAGTGTTGGATTCTGTACTATCTTCGAGATCATTTAAAAATGAATAATGAAACCAAAACATAAGATCACATTCATTTATATTACAATAAGTTATTGTCACGAATGAAAAAAAGAGTCTGCGACAGACAAAAGTCTGAGTGAGGAGTGAGATAATAGATGTGTGTCTGAAATAGAGAATGTGAATGTCGAGTGGAAGTGGAACAATAAGGAGTACAAAGCTGATAAACAATCTTTTATCACGCCACTCGGACTTCTTTTAAATGTTAACCCCACTCACCTTCTCTTCCACACATATATCAACGATTGAATATATATTGACTAAGGAACTCATACACAATAAGTGACTTCACATTCAACAATAACAAATATAGAGATATAAAGAGAATTCTTGTCCGTTAATAGTTTTTCTATGTTTATTCAAATGTAAATAATTTTTTTTTTTATGTTATACCTGGGCGATGTCAGGGAAATAAAATAAATTCATAATCACTAATTTAAAGAAAACCAAGCAACAGAAAAACCTCAAACCGGTTCTGGTTTACAATCCAGAATGGCAGCCTAAGTTGAAACATAATAAATTAGGAAATCTACAGGATGTACCTCGAATAACATAAACACCCGCTACTGATCTATGTCCCGTCAACAGTCCCCAGTCTCTATGGCAAGACGACTGTGATCTAGGCTACACAGATAAAATACAACTCACACAAAACATCGCACAAAAGAAACAATGCCGAGTAATAAACACTCTCTCTTAGAAGCACAACCAAGCAGTCCATCGATAATTCATTAACTCCCACCCGTCTCTGAGTCTCTAAGTCTATATTTTCCCTTTCCGTCAGTGATGTACTATTTTTCTACACTTGGAAAAGTATCCTCTTCCCTTTCTCTCTTCCGACGAGGTGTGGAAATCAATTTATCCAAGGATGACGGAAGTCAGTGGGGAATATATGCACGAGTGACTCAAATATACATAAACCCTGATATTCAGCGGGTTGAAAGAGACCAAACTCAGGTTTTGTGTAGGCAATACGCCTTACTATAACCGACAGACGCTTACCAGTCAGAAGGTGACTGCGCGTGGAATGAACAGGACCAAAGCTACCTACAAATGAGGTTAGGATTGGCGCACTATTCTGAAGTTTGGTGAGATTGAGCATTGGATGTTTCTGGGGTTTGCGGCGGCTGGAGCCTGGGGTACTAGTAGCTGTGTACTGAAATCTTTGAACTGCACCAAATGGTTTAGATTCCCCCAAAAAACAAAACTGGAACCAAATCAGGAACCTAATCGGGACCGGTAAATTCCGACCAGGGAAGGTATTTCAAGCTGGGACTTTGTCTCCCAGTTTTCCTTTGGTTGTGTATGGGAGCTTCACTGAAAATACAAACACATACTACCGCTATAAGCATCTGTCCTTACATAAGTGTTCAATATATATTTTCAACAGTTTATAGTATATCAGGTACTGTTTACAGTAAACAATGATTTACGTTCCCCCTACACATTAGTGTGGGAATTCCAACAGGAAAGCGCTGGCTGACCCGGTAAAAAAATCATCTCCCCTTTCCTTGTTATTGGCCAATTACTAGCCACGCAAAAAAGTAGGTGACTGGGGGCAGGTCTACACTGAGAAATCACACCAGGCGTACTCCTCGGTTAGCTGTTGCAAGGATGCAGAATGCCTGGGTGTGTAAACAACGTTTGTCCTGTGAGCTCGCCATACAACGGCCGACGTGATAATTATTTCGCCCGCATGGGGCGTCTTCCAAGATTAGTAACGTTAAATCAATGGCTCTTATCTGGTTACAACCACTGGGCTGATACACACTAACCAACAACAATATTTACATATATGCCGTAAGACAATAGACCTTATAAAGGTACTCATGGGTAATGATCTATGTTGTTTGTACAGTATACTCTTAGGAGTCATCAATACAGCACAATTAATTACAACACTAGGAAAATTCTTTACAAGAACTCGTAGCAGCACTTTAAGTTGGGTTTACCGTTGTTTAGGAAACAATTGACATAAACTCACACCCACTTTCCTTCGAACAAAATATTACAGTTGTAACATCTTCATGGTTTAATGGTAGGTCGCGAAATTAACAATTATTCACCTTCCCGTCATGATAAGTTATAGTAAAAACTTAATACTGTACGCGTTAGCCCCTGATGAAGATTATGACTAAGTTACTAATACATCCACTTTCTATTTAATTAAGAGCTCTTACCAACATGTAAAGAACTCCAATACAACCAGAATGTAGCTGGTCGTCAGTACTAGTTATTTAACAGCGCCCACTCTACAGTAGAGAATTATGGAGACATTAAGTGCTAGAAAAAGTGACGTGCCCAATTATATAGGAGACTAAAGCCTGCAATGTTCATCTCACCTGTGAGTCGAAGTCCCCGGAAACATGGTGCGTGCGTAATAATGACGCAAGGCCTCCGGGAACTTGGTATTATATGTTTCCTGGATGAAAGCACTACTAAAGCTGGACCGACGTTCTGGCGTAGAGTTTCTAGCCATGCACGGTCACATGAAAGGCAACGTCTTTCTCCCGTGTCAAAGTTCAAGGAACCCGGCCGAAATATCAGAATGAGCGTGCAGCGACTAAGCTCGGTGACAAAGAACTCTAGGAATGTCGCCGCCACCAGCATTAAAGGAGTCCCGGGACGCCTTACAAACTATGCACCCAGCATACAGAAGACAAGAAAAGATTTAAGAAACTCCTCCGCTCACCCACGCTAGAGAAAAGTGAGTTAACCTGTCCAATTACAAAGTGACAGGCCAGTTTCCCTAATCTACCGCTGTCAAGAGAGAAAAATAATAAGAAAATGGGAGTGATTAAAAGACCAGACTAGATTAGATGTTGTCTTAACCGACAGAGTGACAGAACTTTCTTAGCCAAGCGTGACAGTTATAGAAAAATGTGCGAACCAGTATGCGTAGGCAATGATGAAGTGAGTCCATTGTCGCATTAGCTCTTCTTACAATCAAGGTGGGTGAAAATGAAAAACAAAAATCGAAAAACGGTGGTTCATCTTACTAGGACAAAAAGTCACCAAAAAAATATCCCGGCCACGTATACTCTCAGTTGCTCCAGAGATAGTACCCTTAATTGGTACCACCGACTAGTGTCACAAAAGAAGAGAACAACCTTCTTGAGTAATGCGTTTTCCTGGCACACACTCATGTGCCTCTCTCCCATCCCCCACCATTTTTTCATTTCACCATTCCATCTACCTCAGAACTTTACCCTCTCTGAGAATTAATCTTAATCCCAGTGGGCGGAACAACCTTCATTACATTTAAACTGAATAGGTTTACTATTACCTCTACATTGATTGAACAGGTTAACATTATAATAAGTATTACATCATTTCTCTCATCTTTCACTCCCTGCTCCATATTGAACTTCGGACTACCTCTGCTTTTGGTTCTGTAAAAGAAACTCGCATAAAGCAGTGACCAGCCCTTCAGTGATGGTTCATGAAATCATCATTCTATATGCTGAGGTTGCCAGCCTCATATGACTTGGATATCCAATAGCAGTTTTCACATATTAAAATTCACATGTCAATGTATACATTTTTTTCACGTGTTAATAATGTAAAATATAGAATTATAAATGTACAACTCACCCGACATTTTCTTTGGGATCACAGTGGCTTCTGGCTCAGAGAAAAAGTAAAGACAACTTGTATAAGATGCCTCTTAGACGTGTTCTGTGGTGTTACTTTACAATAAGCTCCCACTCTGACTTCGTGTTTAGATTCCTAGGACTCCGGTTTTCCGTGTTAATAAAGGTAGCGTTTTCCTGGGAAATAAGTCCTCAAGACGCCCAAACAAGATCCGGTCCGATAAATGGAGTTCTGATTTTATTTTATACTCTGGATGTCTGGCTGGTCTCTTGACGAGTTGGATTTCACAGTGCTTTCAACCGACTAAATTTTCAGGTTATTTCTCAACTTTCGTCCCACACACGTTGCTGTTTACTATTAGACCGACTCCAATCAGAATGTTGTTATGTTTACATCTCGAATGCCAGCCAATAGTTACAATCATGCGTGGCTTGATGGGTTTTTTTCAAAAAATTTCCTCATAGGAAAATTCTGTGTTATTTAAAAGGTCACTTTCCAAATATGGAATTATATCCGTCGATTCGCTTTAATGATTGCATTACAACTACCTACATTAATACAAATAATGTAACACTTCTGTCCGGACGTTATTAGAACATTACGTCTTTCAGGTGCATGTCTGTAATATGTCCGCAGACGGATAAATTATCTCCCCTTCCTTGTGCAAACACCGACCTTCGTTTAACCATCTGGGCTGTGACTCTTCATGACAATAATTAGTGAATCACAATAGCCATGTCAGCGCTAAATAAACTTGCTGGACGTATATGACGTTAATCCGGCTCGTCCAATGTTTGGTACATGAGAGTGTCGGTCAATATTGCATCACCTGTCTACTCTCTCAAAAGGGATGGTCAGGTAAACAGACAAGACGAATTATTACCGCACGAAGTGCAAACAATAACTCGAGGTTACCAATTACCTGTTGTAAGGTAGGGAACCAAAATGCGCCAACAGCTGAATTATGCACGTAATTCAGTACGCACAACAAAGGTAGCTAAATACTGCCGAAGCAGACAAAAGATCGACCCAAATTATGTGACGCATGGTGTCTAATATAAGGTTGTGAGACGGCGCCTAATATTGTATAAGAGGTGAAAGCACCACCTTTTAACGCTCACATTACATTTGAAACATATTACTTGGAAAAAACTTTAAACTCAATCATCCATGAGAAATTAACATAAACCATAAACAAATAATTGAAAGAAGGACAAACAGGTTTTCCACAAGACAGATCCTGTACTGACCAGATAGCAACACAGCGCAAAATAGTTGAACCATGCTTGGAACTGAGCTCATCACATTACACTGGATTTGTAGACCACGAAACGGAATTTGACAGTTTAGACCAGGATTGTAGAGTCGACAAAACTATTTCCTACTCCGACTACTGAAATTTTAGAACAGAGACTCCGACTCCACTAAATAAACGATCGCCTCCACGACACAGACTTCCGATTCCGACCCCACATCCCTGGTTTAAACAGAGAAGCACTTACGAAACAGATGAAGCATTATGGAATTTCCCTTAATTTAATACCTAATAAATAAAATATATTAATACATAGTATGCAGAGTTCTTCATGAAGAACATAGTATAGAACCATTTCAGATCAGAGCTAATGTAGGGCAGTGGCGCAGACTTAATGAGAATACGTGTTTGAGAGGAGGGAATCACTGCAACTGGGTGTGGATATACATTGGGACAAGAACAAGATTATAGGAAGAAAAAGCGGCAAATGATACCATTTTGCACTTAAGAAATACGTCTGCAAGATGTGGACTCTCACCTATATCTTAACAGGAACATAGACAAACTAAAAAGAAAAGACAGTGATATCAAAATAAAAATAAACTAAAAAAGAGGAGCTTTCATTGCATTGAGAAATACATGGATTAAAAAAAGAATTCACATCCAACACAAATAAGAATTTTTAATTTTATCGAAAAGCTCTTATAGATATGAAAGTATACGGTCTATTTATTGTTACTTCCCTAAGTTAGTCAAAGGGATATAACCGCGACACTTTCTTTACTTGGAATACTTCTGTGGATGACTGGTTATACACCAGAGATGTTACTTCTAGGACAAACCCAGGTAGTAGGGAGTACTCGTAAATGCTTATAGTTGGTAGTACCATGATTGAAGGTTCAATTATATCAGCAGCAATTCCGACAATATCAAAGAAAATGTTCAAAGCAGAATGTTGGAGGAGTCCAAGTATTTATATTAAGTGTTCTTTATTTAATTATTTGATTTACATGCTGGTGGGGGCAATACTGCCAGCTTTAGCCTCGATGGCAAAAGGCTTATTACTTACAGAAGTCGTGATAAGGCATGTCTGGAGTCTGCGGAAGCCTATCGAAACAAAAGATCGATTCGAAACTTTTGAAAAACTAACTCTCGACTTACATTTGTGGATAAAACACAATAAAATACGTGGCAGGGGTCAGCGCTGGGTCGCTGGTGGCCCTGGTAGGTAGTAGGGGTCTGGACGGTTATGTACTTGTCACAAACGTAGGTGTCAAAGGCTTTTGGTCTCTCAAAAGGGGAGCGCCAGGTTGCTCCGCACCTCAGGTGAGTACGCCTTATGTAAGTTTGCCTCTAATCACTGAGATAACTGTCTCAAGGTCTCTGGTTACTATGATGCTTCAGTCTATATACTAGTCCGGTGATATAGCTTGCCGGGTGCAATTATTTCTAATAGGAGTATAGACCAGAAACTCTATTATGATTGGTCTTGGGGCCTAGCTGACTGTTAAAATAATCTTTAACTTGACTACGAAACCTCTAGTCTAAAATTATTTTTACTACGTAAGTATGACCAACTAATGTTCTAGGTTCTCTCTATTCTAAATGTCTTCCGGCCTAACTTGTATGGAAGCCACACAAGGGTTGATGACATCATGGGTTCGTGTGTGCCATGACTGATGATGTCATTGGTTTTTGACTAGTATTTATTTTTACTAACTAGTAATTCTCAAGTACTTTACTATAATTCTAATAGTTGTAGCGACGTAGTAGGCTATACGGTTACAGTTGTGCATGGGGTTGACAACTTCATTAAGTAAAACAAATTGGAACAGAAACCACTGCTGCATGAGCACGTGATTGCTTTGTGCAGGCTTAATGCAAAAGGAAACCCGATGCCGGGGTGGCTACATGCTCCATAAGGACCACATATGAAAATCATGTCTTACTTACTTTGTCTTTCCCCTTCTACCGTGAGGGGTAGATATTTGGAAGAGAGAGCGCCATACTACCCTATCAGGGTGTAATGGAATTGCCTTCCATGCTTTGCAGTAGTGGTCCAACAATGGCCAAAACTCAAGAGTATCTAACATGGGCCTTCAAAGGTGTCTACCTTCGCACAAGACTACTCTTGGCAGAGTTGTAGATAGAAGGATAATGATGCTTCTATCTCAAGAGAGTGTTCATAAGATATTTCATAAGTCAAGAATAATGCTGCATTGGCAAGGCAATTGTTAACTTATATCGGTCCGCCGCCTTTTATGAACAATTAAGCAATTATTAATTTCAGCTCGTTCAAGCCCCCACCCTGATTTACTCAGTGGAATTCTTATTATTATGGTATAGCTCTGTTTAGAGTGTATTTAGTAACTTGACTGAGGCAAACATGCAGTACATTCAAAATGATTAACTCACCTGGACAGGTAGACCCGATGCTACTACCAGGCGACAGCAGAAGTGGTCCTTTACTCACACACTGCAGTCTGTTATGCTTCGTACCAGAAGCTTTGTTGTGGGTAGGAACATGACAACATATTCACCAGACTATGGTATCTTTTGTCTACAACCAAGACGATCCTCCGATGATGACGGGCCACTATCGATCAGAATCCTCATTTAGACAACATAGTCCAAGAAGCCGTGATTATGTCAATCAAAGAAGTACGTCATACAATCAATAAAATACATAGAAAGACTATGGGCATAATTAAATGTTATTCTGAATTTTGTCTTGATTAATTCCCTTTGGCCTTGATTATGCCAAAATGGTTTTCCTTTATACTTACTTACTTAGTCGTTCCCATTCTACTGTGACGTGTAGAGGTTTGGGAGAGAGAGCGCCAGACAATCCTATCGGCTGTCTTCCTCCTGGCCTGGTTCCATTCTAGACCTCGGTCTTTCAAAGATTGTCTAATGTTGTCCTCCCGCGGACTCTCGGTCGTCCTGGGGAATGGATCCCTGGCTCTTTGTTTCCCATGCTTGTCGTGGTAGCGGATCTTCTCCCATTCTGCAGACATGGCCAAACCATCTAAGTTGGGACTGTTCTACTTGGGTCTGCAGGGGGTGGGATTTTAGGCCTTGACGTATCGTCTGGTTCGGACCATGTCTCTTCTTGTTACTTCAACCACCTTCCTCAGATATCTTATTTCTGAGGTTTAGATCTGGCTTTTGTGGATTGTAGACATAGCCCATGACTCGCATCCATGTGTCAAGACTGGGACATAGGTGGAGCGGTACACAACCATCTTCGTTTTCTTACCAACCTCTCTCTTGCTGAGGAATCCTCGATTTATGACCTGAAAAAGTCTCCCAGCTGCTGCTTTTCGAGTGGCCAACTCTTCTTTGATGCCTCCCTTTCGGTCTATAATAGCTCCAAGGTATTAAAAGTGGTCTTCTTTCTTCTCGTGATATCACCATGGATTTTGTTTTAGAGCTGCTTATAACCATCCATCTCTTCTCCAGCTCTTCCTTCCAGACTTGCAGGTTGGATTGGAGATGTGCCTCTGATTTAGCAATCAGGGCAACATCATCAGCAAATGCCAACTCTGAAATACAGACCTGTCTCATTGTCCAGTACCCCACTGAATACTTTCTTGTTCTCTCCTTACATGCCTTGATGACATCGTCCAAGAGGAGTATGAAAAGATAAGGTGACAGGATATCACCTTGTCTTACACCAGTGGTGGTCCTGAACTCTTCTCACTTATAGTTTCCTGTCCTCACATAATTTCTGCAAGACTTTTAGAAGCTCTGTATAGCATGAATAAGACGTGCTGGAATGTTCTTCCTTGCCAAACAGTCCAAAGGTTTGCTCCAGGGGACCCTGTCAACGCCTTTTCCAGATCTATGAAACAAAGATGGATCTCACTCTTATACTCAAGGGTCTTTTCACTCAGCTGTCTGAGTGTGAAGATTAGGTCTTGAGTACTTCGGTTCGCTCGGAATCCGCAGTGCACCTCATCCAATTGGTGCTCAGCTAGGCGTCAGTCACTATGCTCTAGGATTATAGAGTAGATTTTACCAGGACACTGAGAAGGGATATGCTTCTATGGTTTCCACATTGTCTATTGTCACCCTTTTTGAAAATTGGTGTTATGATAGCAATCTCCCAATCCTTTGGTATGGTCTTGTTGCACCACGCTGCCTGTAGGACCCTTAAGAGTATTAGGTCGCCTGATGCTCCAATGTACGTAACCATTTCGGTGTTATACCATCATGCCCTGCTGCTTTGCCCATCTTGATTTTCTCCAGGGCTACCTTCAGTTCTTCCATCTTTATGTCATCTTCACCATCTTTGGTTTTCTCTTCTGTGCTAGTGGTTATCATTTCTGATGCTTCACCATGCTCACCATCCAGGAGTTCTGAGAAATATTCTTTCCATCTTTCCATTACTTCCTTCAGGGCAGTAAGCAATTTGCCTTGCTTGTCCTTTATAAATTTGAGAGGGCATTGTTTTTCCTTCCTCATGTTCTTTAGGGTCTTATAGAACAATTTCTGGTTTTCTAGCGCATCTTTTTTATCTAGTTTTTCTCCAAATTCTTCTCAGGACTTCTGTTTTGCTGCTAGCACATTATTAGCTTCTGTTATGAGTGTCACATATTCTCTATATTTCTTCATTTGTCCTGCTGTGTTTTTAGCTCTTATGTATTGTTTCCAACTCCGCCTTGGCCGGTCCCAAGCCCGGCTGAAAAAGTAAGACGGCGGCCTGCATGGAGGCCGTAAGGAGGCAGCCTCTCCACCATGAACAGGCACAACAGACCAATCACCTGTTTGCTTTAAATTATGATTACGAGTAATATAAGAGAGAAAACCGGACTGATTCTAAAGGCGACGAACTGGAACGGACTACGGACTACGACTTGTGGAACTTGGAACACAAGAAGTATAAATGGGAAAGAAGAGGAGCTGGTGGAAGAGATGAGGAAAGCAAAACTAGAAATCCTGGCTATTACGGAAACAAAGAAAAAGGGACAAGGAGTCATGGATCTCGATGGCAACATGCTGCTATACAGTGGTGTACCCACATCTGAAAGAGCTAAAGGCGGCGTGGGTTGCATTGTGGCCAAAAACCAGAAAGATAGTATCAAGGGATGGAACTTTGTCTCGGTGCGCATTATGGTTGTAAAACTAAAAGAAGGAGAAACCATAGTCAACCTGGTCATAGTGTATGGGCCAAATGAGGATGAGAGAGCAGAGGTCAAGGAGAAATTCTTTGAGCTGCTTCAAAGGACAGTGGATGACTGCCTAAATGAAATTATCATGCTCGGAGATTTCAATGCCAGAGTTGGAAATGACCATGCTAGATGGGGTAGAGTTATCGGAAGATATGGAGAAGATACTCTCAATGACAATGGAAAGCGACTCCTTAGATTCTGCAGTGAACAGAATCTGATCATTGCCAACACAAAGTTCCCCCATAAGCGCATACATGCATACACTAGGTGTGAACCAACAAAGAATGAGAGTCACTGATCGACTATGCCATTGTTAGGAGGAACTCATTCAAATATGTCCGGGATACTAGAGTCTGGAGGGGGCCAGAGATTGGAAGTGATCACTACCTGCTTACAATCAAAAGAACAACTGAAAGAGTTGCTCAGCCTAGGAACTGCCCAGCATCACGCAAGAAACCAATTAAACGAACGGAAGAAATGGGCATTAAGACCTACAAGCTGAGAGAGCCAGAAATTAAGACCAGATATCAGGGGCTTATTGCTACAGCGGTGAGAAACACAGAAGAACAACCTGATGACTTGGAAACCCTGTTGCTTCAATTCAAGGACATTATAAAGACAGCTGCTGCAGAAGCATGTGATGAAGTCCGACTTGGGAATAAGAGAAAGAGGATACCTTGGTGGACAGAGGAAGTCGAAGAGAAAATAAGAGAGAAGAAAATGGCATGGAAACAATACTTAGGAGCTAAAAACACAGCAGGACAAATAGAGAAATATAGAGAATATGTGATACTCAGAACAGAAGCAAAGAACAAGGTGCTAGCAGCAAAACAGAAGTCCTGGGAAGAATTTGGAGAAAAGCTAGGAAAAGATGCGCAAGAAAACCAGAAATTGTTCTATAAGACCCTAAAAAACATGAGGAAGGAAAAACAATGCCCTCTCAAATTTATAAAGGACAAGCAAGGCAAATTGGCAAGGACAGAACCATAGAGGCATTCCAGCACGTCTTATTCATGCTATACAGAGCTTCTAAAAGTCTTGCAGAAATTAGTGAGGACAGTAAACTATAAGTGAGAAGAGTTCAGGACCACCACTGGTGTAAGACAAGGTGATATCCTGTCACCTTATCTTTTCATACTCCTCATGGACGATGTCATCAAGTCATGTAAGGAGAGAACAAGAAAGTATTCAGTGGGGTACTGGAAGATGAGACAGGTATGTATTTCAGAGCTGGCATTTGCTGATGATGTTGCCCTGATTGCTAAATCAGAGGCACATCTCCAATCCAACCTGCAAGTCTGGAAGGAAGAGCTGGAGAAGAGAGGGATGGTCATAAGTAGCTCTAAAACAAAATCCATGGTGATATCACGAGAAGAAAGAAGTCATCAGATTAAGCTGGAAGAACAGGTCCTGGAGCAGGTCCACCACTTTAAATATCTCGGAGCTATTATAGACCGAAAGGGAGGCATCAAAGAAGAGTTGGCCACTCGAAAAGCAGCAGCTGGGAGACTTTTTCAGGCCATAAATCGAGGATTCCTCAGCAAGAGAAAGGTTGGTAAGAAAACGAAGATGGCTGTATACCGCTCCACCTATGTCCCAGTCTTGACATATGGATGCGAGTCATGAGCAATGACTACAACCCATAAAAGCCAGATCCAAACCTCAGAAATGAGTTATCTGAGGAAGGTGGTTGAAGTAACAAGAAGAGACATGGTCCGCAACCAGACGATACGTCAAGGTCTAAAATCTCACCCCCTGCAGACACATGTAAAACAGTCCCAACTAAGATGGTTTAGCCATGTCTGCAGAATGGGAGAAGATCGGCTACCACGACAAGCATGGGAAACAAAGAGCCAGGGATCCAGACCCCCAGGACGACCCAGAGTCCGCTGGGAGGACAACATTAGACAATCTTTGAAGGACCGAGGACTAGAATGGAACCAGGCCAGGAGGAAGACAGCCGATAGGATAGTCTGGCGCTCTCTCTTCCAAACCTCTACACCTCACGGTAGAAGGGGAACGACTAAGTAAGTAAGTAAGTATGGTTTCCATGCCATTTTTCTTCTCTCTTATTTCCTCTTTGACTTCCTCTGTCCACTAAGGTGTCCTCTTTCTCTTGTTCTTAAGTCGGACCACCACATGCTTCTGCAGCAGCTGTCTTTATGATGTCCTTGAATTTAAGCTACAGGGTTTCCACGTCACCAGGTTGTTCTTCTGTGTTGCTCACCGCTGCAGCAATAAGCCCCTGATATATGTTCTTAATTTCTGGCTCTCTCAGCTTGTAGGTCTTAATGCTCATTTCTCCCGTTCGTTTATTTCGTTTCTTGCGTGATGTTTGGCAATTCTTAGGCTGAGAAACTCTTTCAGTTGTTCTTTTAATTGTAAGCAGGTAGTGATCACTTCCAATCTCTGGCCCCCTCCAGACTCAAGCATTCCGGACATTTTTGAATGAGCTCCTCCTAACAATGGCATAGTCGATCACTGACTTCTCATTCTTTGTTGGTTCACATCTAGTGTATGCATGTATGCGCTTATGGGGGAACTTTGTGTTTGTAATGATCAGATTCTGTTCACTGCAGAATCTAAAGAGTCGCTTTCCATTGGGATTGAGAGTATCTTCTCCATATCTTCCGACAACTCCACCCCATCTAGCATGGTCATTTCCAACTCTGGCATTGAAATCTCCGAGCATCATAATTTCATCTAGGCAGTCATCCACTGTCCTTTGAAGCAGCTCGAAGAATTCCTCCTTGTCCTCTTCTTTCTCATCCTCATTTGGTCCATACACTATGACCAGGTTGACTATGGTTTCTCCTTCTTTTAGTTTTACAACCATAATGCGCTCCGAGACAAAGTTCCATCCCTTTGTACTATCTTTTTGGTTTTTGGCCACAATGCAACCCACGCCCCCTTTAGCTCTTTCAGATGTGGGTACACCACTGTATAGCAGCGTGTTGCCATCGAGATCCATGACTCCTTGTCCTTTTGTCTTTGTTTCCGTTATAGCCAGGATTTCTAGTTTTGCTTTCCTCATCTCTTCCACCAGCTCCTCTTATTTCCCATTTATACTTCTTGCGTTCCAAGTTCCATAAGTCGTAGTCCGTTCCAGTTCGTCGCCTTTAGAATCAGTCCGGTATTCTCTCTTGTAGTTCTGGTAATCAAAAGTTTAAAGCAAACAGATGATTGGCCTGTTGCGCATTTGCATGTGTGGAGGGGCTGCCTCCTTACGGCCACCATACAGGCCGCCCTCCTCCTTTTTCAGCCGGGCTTGTGACCGACCTAGGACGAGTTTTCCTTTATACAATTTAAAAAAAAAAATTACTTCTAACAACAATGTAAAGGAAGAAGGAGGAGCGGAAAAGAAATGAAGAAGAAGATTGATCCAGTATTTAAAAGCTAGGCTCTGAAGAGGACTGTAAGCGCTTATAGCTAGTATTGAGCACTCCTGACAAGGGCTCTAGCTGCGTCAATGCAGGTTTTCTCAATGTGTGAAATTTCTTTCGCCAGAGTTTTCTTCTCATCTCCTCCACAAGCACAGATCTGGTTCTTATCATCTGATCCACATTTGTGATCGTGTCACATCATTTCAATCCTCGTTTCCCCACACAAGAACCCTTTTAGGAAAGTCTGAATCTTTTTTTATTCAATGGACAGTTTGACCTGAAGAAGGAACCTGTCCTCCTACAAGGCACGTCAACCGGGTGGTGGATGGTTGAATGACCTCTAGATATAGAGGTTAGCTATGAATACTGAATGATCTGCCGTGAACCAAAACAGGTGATTGTCACTGAGGGCGAGGTGGGATAGTTGTGAGGGGCAGCTGTCTGTATCAAATCACCTCTGAAGCTTTATGATGTGACAACCAGCGAGCTGGAGGTGCTTTAACATCTTCCCTCCCCACTGCATTGTGGGTTTGATTTTTTAGTCAAAGGCTGGCGGAGACAACCGTACACAAACCGACGGCAAGCAACGGGAAACTACCGTCGTATTATCCCTTGTATAATCATGAATCAAAACAACTTCCTCGTAAAAGGTGACGTTAAGGGGGATTCCCGAGGAATCACCTCGTCCGGTAGGGAACATCATGTGCTACAGGTGATACCCGTCATCAAGCTACTGTTAGCAAAATTAGAATTAAAGATAACTTAATAATTTATTCTGGAGAAAATAAACATGAAAGAGGAGTAGGCATAATATTAGATGCAGAAAGGGCAAGAACAGTAAAGGGATTTTGGGCAATATCAGATCGAGTCATGTTAGTTAAACGGAGTGGCAGACTGATTGATATAAATTTTAAACAAATATATGCACCAACAGCAGATAGTACAGAAGAAGAAATAGACACATTTTACAATGAACTGTATATGGCAGTGACTCAGTGTAAATTTCATGAGACAACTGTTATACTTGGAGACTTCTATGCAAAGGTTGGGAATGAAAACATTGATTATACGACTGATGGTTATGGCCTGGGAGAAAGAAATGAGAGATGTGACAGACTGATAGAGTGGGCAAGAACGCATGATATGATAGTAGGAAACAATAGGTTTAAGCAGCATCCTAGACGCCTTTGGACGTGGAAAAGTCTAGGGAACAATGTTCATTATCAGATTGACTACATACAAATATGCAGGACATTTAGAAAAAGTTTGAAATCTGTAAAAACTAAGCCAGGAGCAGACTGCAACAGCGATTATGTACCAGTAATAGGAAAACTTAGAATAAAATTGAAGAAAGTAAAGCGAGCTTCAAACAACATCAAGTTAAACTTAGCCTTACTTAAATCAGATAAGAAAATGAGTGAAAGATACAACATTACAGTACAGAAAAGGTACAATGCAATAGAAAGAAATACAGAGTATAGATGAACAGTGGGAAATGCTAAAGGCATCAATACATCAAACATCAAAAGAAATCGTACCAGAAGTAAAGAGGACTTCAAAGAAGAAGTGGATGACAGATGAAATTTTACAACTGATGGATGCAAGAAGGAAGAAGAAGCAAGACAACGAAGAATATGACAGACTAAATAAGGAAATAGTAAACAAATGTAAAACAACAAAAGAAACATGGCTAAACCAGAAGTGCAGAGAGCTTGAAGTGCAGAACCGAAAAGACACAAAATCTATGTACAAACAAATAAATGAGTTAACGGGCAGAAGGACACAGTCACTGGCTGTTTGAAATCAAAAGAAGGAACATTGTTAATGGGTCATGAGAACATGATAGAAAGGTGAACAGAATACATCAAGGAGCTGTATGAGGATGAAAGACCAGATTTGAACAACCAGGACAGTTGTGGAGGACCTCCAATACTTGTGGCAGAAGTAGAGGATGACATACGCCACATCATCATAACCCTCCACTCCCAAAGGAGCATAGGCCTTCAACAAACACATGCCAAGTCTTCCTGTCACGTGCCATCATCTCAACGTTCTCCTCATCATTTTCACCTCTGTTTCCAGCTCTCTTCTCCATGTGCGTCTTGGTTTACCTCTGCCTCTCTTGCCCTGGGGGTTCCAGAACAAGGACTGCCTTGTAATGCTATCAACAGGTTTCCTCAGTGTGTGTCCTATCCATCGCCATCGTCTTCTTCTCATCTCTTGTTCCACTGGCACTTGTCTAGTTCTTGTCATCAGTTCCACGTTGGTAACCTTGTCATAACATTTTAATCCCTCTATTCTACGCAAGCACCCATTTATGAAAGTCTGTAGCTTTTTGGTTGTTGTCTTTGTTGTTCTCCATGTCTCAGAGCCATACAATAGGACTGACTTCACATTTGAGTTGAAGATTCTAGTTTTCGTGTTGGATCCGATTTCTCTTGATCTCCATATATTTCCCAATGCAATGAAAGCTCCTCTTGCCTTTTCTATTCTTATTTTGATATCACTGTCTGTCCCTCCAACTTTATCTATATTACTGCCAAGATATGTGTACGATTCTACATCTTGTATTGGTGTTTCTTCAAGTTCAACACTGTTATCATTACCTCATTTATTCTCATTATCTTTGTCTTTTCCCTGTGTATTTTCAGACCCAATTGCTGTGACCTCTCATCGAGTGTTTTCAATTTGTCCTGCATCTGACTACGGTTATGGGACAAATGAGCCAAGTCATCAGCAAAATCCAGATCATCCAACTGCTTAGTCAGAGTCCACTGGAATCCATTTCTGTTGTGTGTTGTCGATGATCTCAAAACCCATTCTATTGCTAGTAAGAAAAGAAATGGAGACAAGAGGCATCCCTGTCGCACTCCTGTTCTTATCCCAAACGGTTCTGTAAGCTGTCCTTCGTGAAGGATTCTGCATGTCATGTCTTCATATGTTTTCTTTAATAAATTAATGATCTTCAGGGGAACTCCATAATGCCTCATCAATTTCCAAAGTGATTCTCTGTCTACACTGTCAAATGCCTTTTCGTAGTCCACAAATCCGATGTATAGTGGTGAATTCCATTCCAGACTTTGTTCAACTATTATTCTCAAAGTGGCTATCTGGTCTGTACATGATCTGTTTTGTCGAAAACCTGCTTGTTCATCTCTCAGTTTCTTGTCTATGGACTCTTTTAATCTCTCAAGGATAATCCTGTTTAATACTTTTCCTGGCACTGAAAGTAACATTATTCCTCTATAATTTGTGCACTCTTGTAAATTTCCCTTCTTAGATAACTTGGCCAGATATCCTTCCTTCCATTTTGCTGGTATCTCTTCCTTTTCCCAGACTTTACCAAGTAATTTATCTAACATCTCTGTAACCGTGTCGATATCTGCTTTGATGTCCTCTGCTGGAATGCCATCAGGTCCAGACGCTTTTCCATCTCTTAGAAGCTTTATGGCTTTCTTTATTTCTTCCTTCGTTGGTCTTTCACCGTTAATGTGTAGCTCTTCTTCTGCTGGCTGGATGTGCAGGGGGTTTTGTGGAGCTGGTCTATTGAGAAGGTCACCAAAATATTCTGTCCACCTCTTCATTTGCTCCTGTATATTGCTGAGCAGTTTCCCATTCTTGTCTTTTATGAGGCAACTTGTTTGCTTGTATTTCCCTGTTAGCTTCTTTGTGCTGCTATACAGTTCTCTCATATTTCCTTTGGCTGCAGCATCTTCTGCCTCTCTTGCCAACTCCTCAATATACTTCCTCTTGTCTCTTTTGATACTTCTTTTTACTTCTTTGTTTGCTTCTGTGTACACTTCTTGAGCCTTGGCTTTGGAACTTCTGGTTTTGCTTGTGTTTAAAACTGCTTTCTTGTTTTTTCTGTCTTTTATCTAATTGATGGTTTCTGTTGTTATCCATGCTTTTTGGTGTCTTTCCCTTTCCCCCAGTATTTCTTCACATGTCTCATTCCATACATTTTTGAACTGCTGCCAATAGTCTTCTGTATTCTCTACATCTTCCAGCTGTTGGAGCACTTGGAATTTGTTGGATACTGTGACCGCAAATTTGTCTCTTGTTTCTTGATTTCTTAGATGTCCTACATTAAATTGTTGTCTATAATTTTGCATTGTTGCATATCTCTTGAGTTTCATTTTTACTTTTGCTATCTGATGCCACATCTGCTCCTCTATATACCTTTACATCCTGCAATGATGATCTAAACTTCTTGTTTATGCATATATGATCAATCTGATTTTCTGTTCTATGGTCTGGTGATATCCATGTTGCCTTGTGTATTCTCTTATGTGGAAATATGCTTCCTCCTATAGCCAGTTGATTTGAAGCACAGAAGTTTGAGAATAGTTCCCCATTTTCATGCATTATTCCTAGCCATGTTTTCCCATGACTTCTTCAAATCCGGTATTGACTGTACCTATCTTTGCATTCATGTCACCCATCAAAATTTTGATGTCTCTTCTTTTTACTTTATCCATAATTTCCTGTAGTCTAGTATAAAATGCTTCTTTCACCGACTCTTCTTTGTCATTAGTTGGTGCATAACATTTGATGACATTTACATGTATTTTCTTTTTAGCTGTTTTAAAACTGGCTGTTATTATTCTGGGTCCAATAGCTTCCCATTCAATGAGTGCTTTCTGTGCTTCTTTAGATAACATAAGAGCTACCCCTTAACTGTGGTGTGAACTTTCGTCTTCATGTCCTGAGGACAGCACCAATTCACATGTGATGAGTTTCTTCCTGTCTACCCCCTTCCACTTTGTTTCACACATTCCCAGAACCTCGATTTTATATTCCCTCATTTCTGCTGCTACTTGTGCCACTTTCGCTTGTTCGTTTAATGTCCGAACATTCCAGGTGCGAAATCTGGAAGTTCTCTTAGAAGAAAGAATGTTAGTCAGCAACACAGACTCCTTTCGGCTTTCTCTGTGTTGCATCATACGCCTCCCTGCGAGAGGACCTTCCCCTGTCTTGGATGGCTGTGTTTTATTTTCCTTATTTGACTTGTCCATATTTGTTGAAGTTTTTTGTGGTTTAAATTTTTTAGAGGATGGGGTAACCAGCCCCATGCCCAACCCTCCTTAGTCGCTTTCTACGACATGCATGGAAGGGAACAGTGTTACTATTCTTTGCTCCCCTTTCGGGCCCCGGTAACACACGGGTGATACACCACATGAAGAAAGACAAAGCACCTGGACCAGATAATGTAACAGTAGAGGAAATGGAAGCTTTGGGAGAATTTGGAGTAGAAGTGATAACAAAACTCTTCAATGACATCTACAACAGTGGTCAAATACCTGATGATCTGATAAAATCCATATTCATAGCTTTGCCAAAGAAACCTGGAGCCATGGAATGTGAATAATTAGTCTTATGAGTCATGTGACCAAAATATTATTACGAATTATCATGAGAAGAGTGAGAAATAAAATTAAATCAGAAATCAGTGATGAACAGTGTGGATTTGTAGAAGGTAAAGGCACAAACAATGCTATTTATATTATAAGAACACTAATAGTGTGACAGAAGTTATGTAAATATACTCGTAGATTACATATTTTCTCACGTTTTGCTTCCATCTGTTTTCACCTTGGATTGCTTATTAGTTCTGCACGTTTTGTTAAAAGCAGACCCCTTCACTTCTGTATATCTGTCAAACTCATAATTTGGCCACGTACATTTTCTTTTTCTCTATGTCGTATAAACCACGAGGAATGTTTACTAACAGACTATGTTTCACCTAGAGAGAGGGAACGGGTTGTATATTTGTAGAACTGTGACATATTATGATAATAGCTTTCATATATCTATTTCATTATCTACACTTTTATTTTACCTAGCTTTCATCTACGCACGTTTTGTTAACACAAAACCCTCCTACAATCAGAGATCTGTCTCTTTTTCTAATTTAGCACGCCTAATTTATTTCTGTTCTTTATTTCCTTTGATGAAGGTTTACCAGCAGACCTAATTAGCTAACGCTGAGCCGGTTACCTGTAATTTTTAACGCCAGCGATTGAAAAAGCGTTGTAATAAGATCAGACCGAGGGAGACGTAACAGAGGAAGGTGGCGATAAGTTTAAACGTATTTTTCGTTAGACAGTGATCAGGGGAAATAATTTGAGTAATAAATTTTGAACCAAAAGCAGACAATTTCTATTACCTTCCCCTGAATCGTTCGTTTGATAGGTAATTAAACACGGCGAATCGCGAGATCAAAGGACGGGCTTCGCTCGATGGCCAGGGTCTGTGAGCGGTAAAAGGCGTGAAAATTCTCTCTGATTCGCAGATCGAACGAGGAAAAGACGAAATCTAAACGAAGGTGTTAAAAGTAATAAGTCTGAGCGAAGTTCTGGAAATTTAATATATATTCTCCAGCTTTTAAAATCCATTATTCAGTACTTCACAGATTCAGAAGACATCTAGCTTCGATTTCTAGAATCACTTGTATTAGTAGAGTTTCTTAGTTTTTCGTTGGAGATAGTCTTAGAAGTTTTGTGTGGAGGTAATTATATTTACTAGTATTTTTTGAGTGATCTAAGTGGTAAAATCGTCAATTATATTTTACTAGTTCTTTTTCTGTGCAGAGGGATTTAATAGATAGGTCCGTCATTTATATTTCTCTAGGTTTTACTATGTTACAGTGGCTAGCAGAACAAATAATAATTTCTAGCTAAACTATGCCAGCTATAAAATAAATTTAATTAATTGCTAGTAACCAGTCAGAGAATATTTTAACCGACTAGTAAATGCACTGTTCATTATGAGTATTGACGAAATATATATTTATTTCTAATTCATGATGATTAATTTTTTTTAAATGACTAGAATTTATTTCACGGGAGTTTTTAAACGATGAGGCAAGCCCTAAGCTTGAAGTTTCAATGTAAAGTTAAATAACCGAAGTGGATAAATATTTTTTATTTTACGCGGGTTAAGGATAGGATTGAGAATACTATATTATGGTTAAGTATTTGTATTTTTCTCCTTTACACAGTATTGGGCCAAACCCTAAACCTTACCAGCAGTTTCCATATAAATCTGAGAGTAACCCTACAAAAGAACATTTCTTAATTGATATCTGGGTCTTCAATGTAAACCTGTCTGGCTTCGTGTATGCACCCAGAAAGAGACAGAGTACCAACCCAAAGAACATTAAGAATAAATATTGTAACAGGGCCTACAGATCCAGATTTATATTTCCCAAATTTCATTTACATTCAGCCCGTAGTGGCGAAATCACAAACATTAACATTTCCCGACGTTTGACCATGTGTGGTGTGACAAGATTTTTTTATACTGAGAGATGTTACCGACCTGACATTTCCTATGTACTGGAAACCTCAAGCTATTGATACTGTGAGCGCTGTTAAATTTCTTACCTGGAAAATTAAATGTGATATAAACAATAATCCTAAATAAAAATAACAAAGGAGAAGTGAAGTTAACCTGTCTTTGGGGAGCTGGGGTTCTCTTTGCCAAAAATACCACTGGATTTGCTGTGTGTGTGTGTCCTAAAGATTGTTCCAGAAGATACAACACAAGTATTAGGTAAGAAAGAATGCTCGTGGCCACGGTTGTCTGAGAAAAGCGGAAGGATGAATGAATAATTCTCATATATATCTTGTAGAATCCATGTACTCACTTTGTGTATTTTTTTATGCAAGTTTTTTTTGCTAATGCCGTCCCTTTCAGAATAGATTAACGTATAAACTCTGTTCTTTACCGTAGAGGGAAATCCTAGACCATAGCGTATAACTCTTTGACTCTTTGAGGGTTAATAACTTTCTTCTAACGGGATCTTGTCGCAACAGAGGGAGGGAGGATTAGACCTATGACTCTAACTCTTTAATTAATTCATTAACTTATGTTTATTTGTATTTGATTGATATTCAAAATATATTGCTGTTGTGAAGTCTTTATGATAAATAAAATTTACATGAACTTTATTTACATGTGTTGGTCAGCTCGTCCCAACATATCCCTACATCCATTAAGATAGTTTTCACGTTTGTGCGTCTAATTGTCGTCACTTATCTTTGTGTGTGTGTGTAGATGTGAGTGGTTGAATATATATATATATATATATATATATATATATATATATATATATATATATATATATATATATATATATATATATATATATATATATATATATATATATATGTCGTGAAATATTCTAATCCACATATATAAATTATTAGGTAAATATAAAGCCTAACAAATAAAATTAATAAAGAGAAGAGCAATGGGAAAATAACAGTGCTGTCACAAAGAATGTACTCGAAATCCCCCTTGTTTTCTGCTTCGTCTGCAAATTGTAACGCTTTCACGTTGATATAAAAGCTTACTGTATTATTACCCGCCTTCTTCAATGAAACGTGTGCTGCATTTCTAAGAAAAACATTGAGACGTACTGCGTAATGACCTAAATTAATCCTAACATTAATTATACTGCGTTACCAAAACGAACGAATAGATGGACAAAAGGATAAAGAGAGAGGGGAGGGCTGAAAATCAGGAACGCATGCAACACGCGTCGCGCGATACACAAATGCTGCCATCACGCGTGTAAGTCTACATGCACTAATTTTTTTTCAGACGGACAGTGATAAAATACACTACCCTTTCCCAGAGTTAGGTTTATAAATCATAAAAAACTCTTATTAGAAAAGATAACATTAGATGGGTTTACGGTTGAAAACATAACAGTACCCAGACAGCACATCTTCGAAACAGGAGGTAGAAGAAATTGCATATTTTGAACGCAGCCACGTAGCTCCTTTAAATTTGTATTTTTGGGTTCCTTAGGGCTTGCTGACAAATAATATGTAAAACGTTACGCAAATAGTCCAGGAATTAATAAATTATACCCAAAATAAAATATTGGGGGTGCCTGACAGCATAAAATCATTTCTGCTCATAAGATTTTTTTTTAACGTGTTTGAAAAAAATTTACGTTACCGAAATAGCCTACCATGTAAACTCCAAATTGATTGGAGCGCAACAAATGAAAGCCTAACCACGATTGGTCGGGCTATAAATACTATCTTGGTTGTTAGGGGAAACGGGGAAGGGTAACATTTTTTCAAACACTTGTCGAAACGGGGCTCATTGGTCAGACTCGCTGATATACACACTTGGGAGTGTTAGTTCGAAACCACTTGTTTAAATAAGATTGATAAAGCATCAGTGCGTTGAAGCCAGCTTATATTTGGCTAAATAAAAGCCTGGAAGATAAGCAGATGGGAATTTGTGCCAGTTTGTGCCAGAATTCATTGCTAATCAACGTATCTGTGTTTATTCGTATGAATTGTGGGACAGTGGTCTTGATGGTACTGAGCAGCACCTGGTCAGAGCTTTGCTGAATCCAGTGTCGGACAGCATACTCCTTGGTCCTTTTAGCTATCAGTGAGGTGTCTCCAGAGCCCAGAGGAGAATTCGAGCAGAGGAGTCCTTTCCTGCCGCCATCACGCCAGATAAGCTAACTTGGCCAGCTGAGCTCAACATTATGTCCCCTCATCTTGAACTGACTTTGTAAAATTAACATTAAGAGGGGAATTTACTTGTCTTAAAATCAGGAACTGTGAACATCTCCAATACTAGTCCCTAAAGACAAACTATTGAAGCCATGATGACAAATACCAACAGAGCTTGAACAAAACAAAACCAGTATTACCTCATTTTACTACTACACAACTGACACACATAGAACATTTGTAATAATATATGTCACTACAATATTCATATTAAATACATTCTGTACATAACTTGTAATTTAAATTGATTGTGATTCCTGGTTCCCTTGTAGTTGAATCAGGACACATATTCATTCATGCCAGTAATGAATACATATTGTTATTTGAAAAGTTACGAGTGACTTCTTTAAGATATTCTCATAGAGTGTTATATGTATGTGAGTGTCACAGTGTTGTTAAGAGTAGTGGATTAAATTAAATTGTTTATCTGTCTGTTGTTGTGACTTACACTTCATCATACACATACCCTAGACACATAACGTAGTCATCACACTATTCCAGAATAATTCTGACTGAGATATATAGATATGTGGTAGCAAGTAAGGTGATATATAATACACTACTCTTATTAGATATATATATACCTTCACAGCTGATCTCAGTCAGTACACTAAGTCCCCTATAAATATTTATAACATCCCACTTCACCACAATATATGTATATATATATATATATATATATATATATATATATATATATATATATATATATATATATATATATATATATATATATATTTATTTATTTATAGGAAAACTGTCTGATCTAAGAATCTCAGTCGTAATCGATAGGCTGGATAGATTATCTCTCTCATCCAGGGACAGACTTTACCTTTCACCAGTTCACTCGTGGAAAAATCTATTTCTTTACCTTATCTCCCACTGAGCTATCACCTGTTCTAGTTCTATTCAGACGGGTCCATAACTGATCTTAAATACCTATAAAAAAAAATCTACGACATATGAGGGTTACAGACTTTTATAAACGGGTTCTTGCGTAGAATAGAAGGACTGAAATGGTATAACAAAGTCACAAATGTGGAATTGATGACAAGAACCAGACAAATGCCAGTGAAAAAGAGTTGAGAAGAAGACGCTGGCGATGGATAGGACACACATTGAGGAAATCTGTTGATAGCATTACAAGGCAGTCCTTGTTCTGGAATCCACAGGGAAAGAGAGGCAGAGGTAGACCAAAAAACACATGGAGAAGAGAACTGGAAACAGAGGTGAAAATGATGAGGAAAACATGGAAAGAACTTGAGCGGATGGCACAGGACCAGAAGACTTGGCGTGTGTTTGTTGAAGGCCTATGCTCCTCGGGGAGCTAAAGGGTATAGATTGAAGGGAACTGGTGACCCCACCTCTCGAGCTAGACCTAGTATAGTCAAGTCTCAAACACTTCACTCTTCTACGGCAGTATCTGCAATGGGACTACCTTTAACTTTTTTTAAAGAAGTGAGATCTCGATTTGAAAAACAGAAAAAAAACAAGCTGTTCCAAATAAATTTGAATAATTCTGAAGCGGATTTCTGTTTAGCAGCATCTTTAAGGTAATTACAAATGTATTCCAAATATACTCATGGAAAAAAGTAAGTGTGCAGCACTCAACAGGGCACTGTTGGCACACATTTCTGTGTGAGTGTTGTTCATTTACCCGTGCAATTACAATTGGATCGCACTATTCATGGGGAGATAATCACGGTGCAAGATAAATCACGTGAAAAGTGCCGTAGGGGAAAATTTATCACAGATAAAAGGAAGGTAAGTGTGTAGCTCTAATCACAAGCATGTGAAAACGTAATCGTTGAAATAGAGAGTACCAAGAGTCCAACAGAAACATCTTTTTTGACAATGCCAAGATTGAACCAACAACAGCGAGCAATAGCTATAGGGATGTTAGCTGCTGGAGCGACTATATTAGCTGTATCACAACATTTCAATGTTCACAGGAACACTATATCACGCATTCAAGCTCGTTTCCACCAAACTGGAGCCACTGCTGATCGCCATAGAAGTGGCCGACCACGAGTTACCACCCCTGCACAAGACCGTTACATACGCCTTATGCACTTGCGTAACAGGTTTATTCAGGCAACATGGACTGCCAGGAACATTCCAGGTTTAAGACCCGTGTCGTGCAGAACAGTGCGGAATAGGCTCAGAGAGGCAAATCTCTTACCTCACAGACCTGCAGTTAGATGCCACACTGACTTTAGTTTTTATCTTTCTTTAATGACACTTTCACTAAAATCAAAGTGATCACTTGGTCTTTTATTCAATATTCAACCACATTGTGTGCCAACTTTTATTTCATTTCGTCCATGAAATCACGCACAGTGCCCTATAAAGTGTTGTACACTTACTTTGTTCCATGAGTAATGGAAACCGCAGCGGAAAATTACTGGGTACAATAACAAAATATAATATAATGTAAATATGTAACATGCACATGGTTAAAAATTCTACTCGTTACATGGGCTTTCGCTGCCTAATTGGCTATATCTGCACCGTGTATGATTTTTTCTTATTCTGGTCCGTTTCACAGTATTGTGAGACAACAAATAAGCGACAACAAATGAAAGCGTGGACAGAGTACGGCACTAAGCATGAAGTACAATAGTACTATAGCACGTTTCACTAGCTTTGCCCTCAAACAAATGTAATTATCTGATTAACCGTCCAACGTATTAATGCCATTTTTTGCGTACGATGTTATAATGGGTTAGACCCAACAAATATATACTTTATATCTGTGCATCTTGTCTATTTCCCATAAACGAATGAAATCCTTTGATCTTTGTCGGCATACTAATTATTGTGTATCGAGAAAAGAAATTTTACCACTTCAGTCACAGATTCTGTGAATTGATTAGGCATAGGCGTGTCTACTATTACAATAATGTGGCCATCACGTTTGCATATGAATACCTGTTGAAGATGATTTCTTAAATGATCTGCATGCGAGATACTCGTGACATTGTTTGTCATTGACATTTAGTGCGCTACCAAACTGGACCTTCATTGATCTAATTATTTCAATAGGTATCACCACTTTGCGGTTCATAAATATCATAATGGAACGTTGCTCCTCTACTGTGCTTGTAAATAACGGTAAGGTCATTTTTAAAGAAATTAAACTTCATCCGAATCATAATCAGATGTCTCTGAGAAATTGATAATCAATCTCGGCTGAATGAAGGACAAACCATCATTCGTCCAATATTCCTCTTCCTCTTGTAACACATAGTTCTCACATTCCCTGCAATAATCCCTGGCTATATTGGAGATGGCGGCTTTTGTAAGTACGAGTATTTCAACATCTTTTGATTTGAACGTTCTATTTTCTGTTGCTACCTGTTCCTTAATTTTAGCCCAGACTAATTCTTTTGGGTTTAAGTGAGAATGGTAAGGAGGCAATCTTAAACATATGTGACCATGTTAATGGATTGCCTTGTCTATGTGAAATATCTTTGTATGCTGTGTCTTTTTTACAATTCCAAGTAATTCAGGCTTCAGGTACATATCGTTGAATGGAATGTTGTTTTTGGTCAGCCAAATCTTTATTACATCTTTAGTACTTGATGAATTAGGAACTTTATCTTCTGGTGCCACAACGTTGTGATATGAAGCATTGTCCATTATCAAACACGACGGTCTATCCAATGAAGGAAGTACATGATTCACAATCCAATCTTGAAATATCTTGCCATTCATCTCTGTATGATAATCCCTATTATCTGTGGATTTTGAAACAAACATGAGTTCAGTATTATTTAGAAGCCCATGATGGCTTCCTGCATGTGCAATTATTAGGCGCTGTCCTTTGCTGCTTGGTACTAGTCTCTTAGTTGTCCCATCAGATGATTGCCAATCTCGTTCATTACTGTGGTGCGCATTGATCCAAGTTTCATCTAAATACACAAAATCATAACAATCTCTTCTCAATTCTCTGACCTCGCGTAAATATTTGCTTCTCATTGCAACTATATGAGGCTTCTCACAAATAAGTTTTCTACCACCAACATATTTTCTAAAAGTGAATCCCAAACTCCTAATAGTCCTCCATAGCGTAGATTTGGAAATATCAATGTCATTATTCTTTCTTAACCAAATTTTCAATTTCCTTAAAGTCACTGCCTCATTATTGTGAAACATATTGCAAATTTCTCTGCGGATCAATTATCTGTCAAAATTATCCACCACTCTTGGCCTAATTTTCGTGTGTAAAACACTGGAATTCGAAATTTCAGATGTCGTTATCCAGCGGTGCAATGATCGTTTGCTTATCCCCAAGGCATGAATAGTCCTCTTTTGTGGGTTTGAAATAGAATGATATAGTTTTCCTCCAGTAGCTTCATTGCAGAAATACTTAAAAACCCTATTTGTGATTTGCTGTAATGTCATAAAATGTACTCGCAGACTCATTTTTCCTACTTAACCACACAATACTTTTTGTAGACACACCTTTGATTGACAATGTGTGAGTAACACCGGATATAAACTGTTTTATGTTCAAGAAGTGCAATTTCACGCTAAAATCATTCCAATTGTTTGATAAACCAATCATGTGCAAATGAGGTCGTATAATTTACTGTAGACATTTCAATATGTGTGTGTGTGATGTGTGTTGGCAAGTAGGATTTTGATATTATTTCGCAAAGAAACGAAAATTGAAACCAATGGCCGCATTTTAATGAAAAATTTAATTCATAGGGTCTATACCATTTCAAATTCACAAACACAATTTCACTTATATGCGTTATATATTCGCTGAGATATAGCATTTTGAAGTTGGGCAAAGCTAGTGAAACGTGCTATAGCACCCAGCTCAACGTCAGTAACAACACTAGAAAGTCTTACAAGTCATGCCATTGGTATAGGAGAGAAAGGAAACGAAACTAACATGAACACAGTGATGCTAAACTAGACTCATTTAGCATTTGTCACATGTCAGTCCACAGTTCGGAACACACCGTGAATACTAGTAGATACCTAATAGGATAGAAGCGTGCGGAGAAACCAATAAACGAGGAACATCTAAATAAATCAATTAATAAAAGTAATTAACGTACGCGCCTATGATTCCATCTTGGTAATTGAAGAAGTGGGATACTGACCTGGCCGAAATACGTATTAACAGATCTAATACAGAAAACACCAAAAGGTATAGCCAGGAAATGTAAAAAGTAAATATCAATTCTGTGATTTGTTCAAAATGTGCTTGACATTGTCGTAAACATGTTCCTTTACTTTGTTCAGTTCCTTTATTAGATGCTGTCGTTATTAACTAACTTGGCTCCGTCCAGATTAAATTAACGACAGACGTAAAATCCAGCGCATTTAGTTCTGATAGTATCATCACCTCCCTCTTTGTTAGTCACATAGTCACAGTGTGTCCGTGTCAAATTTTTTAATCTTCTTCAGTGCCAGTACGAGAGCACATCAAAAGTCCTTGAAAAACTGAACGCCATCAAGATATAGTCCGTTCGGAAATTCGTGCCTACGCATCGAACGTTGTAACTTTGCAACCCTTTGACGGATGTTATTGAAATTTGCTACGTGGCCTACTGACATAAATGCAGTTATTAATATATTTTTTGCCCTTACAAAACTCATGTCATGTTCGAATTTTCTTCTTTAAGTTATATAAAAAACTCTTACCGTGTTCTGGGTTAATTTTTATTAGTTCTACAGGAAAGTTACAAGATCCGTTCAAAAATTGCGCACTTAATTTTTGTTGCAGCACAGCACAAGCGATTAAATGTGCTATTCAATATTTTTTTTTTGAATTAGTGTAGTGACTACATGTCCGCACGAGTGCGCACCTATTGTACACAGTCGCGAGTTATTATTTCAGCGGCGTATGCTAATTGCAATGCGTTGGCTGCAACGAAACAAAAACGACACCAGCGTATAATATATTAATAAACTAAACTGCATAATTATGAAAAGCGCAATGAATCTGAAATGCAAATTTATCACTTTGCAGAAGGTAACTGTTATATTGTACCGGCATTTTCGCAGAGAGGCTAAGATGGGTTGTTTATACCACGACATCCAAGAACCAGGTAGGAGAACACGAAAGGCCTTGGGTGTGGATAGAAGATCTTTTCGACGTTGGATACAACAGGACGGTGATTGTACAGAGGCTGCGGTTAATCAAGGAAGGAAGAAAAAATTGAGGATTTTGACAAGGATGTCATTAGACGTTTGATTTTGAAGATGTTTAATGCCAATCAACTTGTTACTCTCCGCATGCTGATTAGTCGGCTGCAAGTAGAATGCGATAATAACGTCTCAAAAACAACTCTTTGGCAACTTGTCGGAAGTGTCGTCTTCACTTTTAGAAAAACGTCTGGCGGAAGGAATTTTTTATGTGAAAAACCACATCTGGTTGCAGCTCGAAGCAAATACCTTAGGCAGATTCGTGAGAGAAGACAAGACGGCTATGATATAGTGTATTTGTACGAATCTTGGGTTAATGCTCATCATACGAACGAGAAAGAATGGCAATCTGTTGACGGAGACCATAGAAGGAAAATTCCCAGCAGCAAAGGTCAACGCATTATATTAGCACATGCTGGCAGCAGACAGAATGGGCTTGTCCGTGATGCAGAGCTTATTTTTCAATCAAAGTCTGTAGATGGTAGGGACTACCACAGTGAAATGAATGGGCAAATTGTTAGAGATTGGATAGTGAATACACTCCTCCCGACTCTAGATAGGCCGTCTTGCCTGGTGATGGATAATGCGTCCTATCATAATGTTCTAGCACAGGAGGATAAAGCTCCCACTTCGGCAGGCACGAAAGACGAAATCAGGAGTTGGCTTGTGAATGAAAACATCTTCGCTGACAACAGCTATTTAAAACCAGAGTTGTTGCAGCTTGTGAGACAGAGGAATGAGACAAAAGTGTATCTGATTGATAAAATTATCCAAGAGCAGGGTCATGTTTCTCTTCGACTCCCACCTTATCATTCTCACCTTAACCCAATAGAGCTGGTTTGGGCTAGAGTTAAAGAGCAAGTGGCCGCCCAGAACACCACTTTTAAAATGTGCGATGTTAAAGACATGACTCGTGAGGCCCTTCCACGAACAGACACAGAGTACTGGGCTAAATGTGAAGAACACGTGCTCCAGGAAGAAGAAGATTACTGGCAGCGAGATGGCTTGCAGTTTATCCAACCAATAACTGCTGTGAACTTATTGGAGTCGTCCGATTCGGAATGAGGCACGTCGTTCGCATTCCTTCGTTTGTGATAAACTAATTTCATATGCTAATCTATAATAACACATAAACAGTTACGATTCGTCATAGCTTCCTGATGATTTACTGCTATCATTGTTCATTATCAGATCATCATTCCTCGTATCAAAATCACGTGAACAACCAATCACACATTTAGGACACGCCTTTGAACCGTATTGTCGCACAAATGTTGTGATTTACTGTAAGAATTAATGTTGCGGGCAGATTTAGGCAAATGTTCCAAAAAAAAACAAAGAAAATCGCCGTTTTGCAAATTTCGCGAAAGCTGTGGATGTAATGATCGCAAAATATTAACTGCATGGAAAATCTAAGACTGCATGCAAAAATTCATGTCCATACAACAAACAGTTTTGGAGAAGATTGGCGCTTTCTATGGGCACGAATTTCCGAACGGACTATACAACCGTTTCGTGACTGCGATGTGATTTAACTTCTAGCGCGACCAGCCTCAAAGGATGTTAGAAGATTCGTGTGTTTTTATTCTCCCGTTATTGGATTTGTGATAATATCACAGAATTATGATACTATATTCAGTATTATCCCTAAGCAAGGTAAAAGTGGACAAAGAATGAGGAAGAAATAAAACGCCATAGAGCTTCCATGAGATGGAAAAGCTGCTGGTCCAGACGACGTTGCAGCACATGCCATTAAAGCAGACGTTGACACCTTTATAGAGACATTATTCTTATTACTCGATTAAAGAGAAACGGAGTACCATCAGAATGTAAAGGAGTGCATTTAGTCAAGTTACCAAAAGGGAGAAGATTTGAAATAGCGCTCACATTACAGTTGATACATATTACTTGAAAAAAATTGTAAACTCAATCATCCGTGAGAGATTAAAATAAACCAAAAACAGATAATTGAAAGAAGGACAAACAGGTTTTCAATAAGACAGATCCTGTACTGACCAGATATCAACACAGCGCAAAATAGTTGAACAATGCTTGGAACTGAGCTCATCACATAACACTGGATTTGTAGACCACGAAACGGAATTTGACAGTTTAGACCAGAATTGTAGAGTCGGCTAAACAATTCCCTACTCCGGACTCCTGAAATTTTAGAACACAGACTCCGACTCCACTAAACAAACGATCGACGCCACGACACAGACTTCCGATTCCGACCCCACATCCCTGGTTTAAACAGAGAAACACTTTGGAAACAGATGAAGCATTATGGAATTTTCTTTAATCTCATTACCTAATAAATAAAATATATTAATGCATGACATTGTCACGCATTGCCTCCCCTGCTTTGCAGTAGTGGTCCAAAAGTGTATCTAAATGGGTCGTCAAAGGTGTCTACCTTCGCACAAGATTACTCTTGGCAGAGATGTAGATAGAAGTGTAATGGCACTTCTATCCGAAGGGCGGATTCACAAGATAATTAAGAAGTCAAGAACCATGTGGCATAGGTGTCGTAAATTTTTTAGATAGGTTAGAAGATAGTTATGGTCCCGTCTGAGCAGAGGTGATAGTGGTAAGTATGTGAGAATAAAGGTGTAAGAAATAGATTTCACGACTGAATAGTTAAGGAGAAGATCTGTCTCTGGACTGAATAGTTTCTCTTGTCCAGCCTATCTATACGACTATATTTTAGTGTAAGACAATCTTTCAACCCCCAATCTTTCAACCCTAGACACACCCACACACAATTATGTGACAACAAGACACACAAAACGTGAAAAACTATGGTTAATTGGGTACGTGTCTGACCAACACACAAATAAGTTCTTTTTTGTTGTTTTTTATCATTAAACCTTTTACGTCATCAAACATATAGAGAAATCAATAAAATCATGTTTACAGATATATGAAAATAACCGAATAAGTGCCCTCCCCTTGTTGAGAAAGGATCCCAAAAGAAGTTAATATCCCAAAGGTCAAAGATAATCACTAGGTTACAGAATAGACTATGAAGAACAAGTTCCCCACTAAATTACTACTCAGTAAAGTACTCAGTTTAGCGAAATAAAAAAAGAAGTTAGTACAGTGATTGTAACATAGGAAAATATTCACTCTCTCTATCGCTCACTCTGTCATATGTGGCCACAAACACTCTCGCTTTCGCTTACCTACTCGTGGTGTTGGTATCCCTTGAAAAATTACAATAGTTCCTAAACCTATACTGTCAGGCGGGTTTCCCAAATATGGCCCCAGTCCAGCCTATATCGAATAATAATTACAAGGTGGACGCCAAATGTAGTGGGTTAATTTTTCCTGGATGACAACAAATGTCACCGCGAATAGTTATGAAGCAAGACGTGCTCTGGACGTTCACAGTTGCAAAAGGAGAAAAGTAATTCCAGTATTGCTAGGCTTCTGGTTGCTAAGACAAATGTTACAATATGTAAAAACAAAGATGAAGGTAAATCCTATCGGCTGGCTCTATGGTGAGTGCCGATTTTGAAACAGCAAAACTTTCTGAATGAATCCAGTACTGCGTCTGTCAAAAGTTAGATGTTGATATTATTTTATATATAAATACCACTCCCGTGGGCTGATAAATTGGAAAAAATATATGGGAATTGATAGTCTAGTTAAACTTAATAATTAAAATGTTAATGTGTCTTCTAGCCAGTCCTGTTCACAACATGGATTTATGGACTCGAAAGTCACGAAGAAGACAGCATAAATCTCATCAGTACTGGAGACTATAATCAAGAAAAAAAAAACGTTGGCAGCCCTGTCAGGTCTGCGAGAAATAAACAAGACATTAAGAAAAGAAATGCACAATTCTATAAATACACGGATGGGGACGCAACGATCTCTCTCCCACTCCTGCAGTCTTGCTTAAAGTTAAAAAGCACACTGTGACTTTATTTACAACTATACGGTCAGTGTTTTTCGCCCGCGCTGCGCTTTCAGATTCGGACCAAGATATGCACCTTCCCGCTCCTCTGCGCGCGCGTTAACAATCAACTCACACTGTCAACTATTGTTTAATTATCCCTACGCGCACTTACAAATATCGTCTGTCGTTAATAGTTATTTTATTGTCGGCGCTGGTTAGTTTAGTCATAAGGTATAACAATAGTCACTTACTATAAAAACACAACAATGAAATAAACGTGAATCCTATTCGGTCACTATAGTCGCGCTTACACTTAATCAGTCACTAAACAGTATCCTCTGGTGTGAGAAGCGGGTGATAAAATTATCATTCTAGCCTGGCAAAGAAAAATAGTTATTTATTTTAGTAGTTTTAACGCTAGAAATCACAATGAATTATAATGGTAAACTTAACACATTAAATCACGTAAATGCTAATTTCTATTACCACAAATCAGAAGATGAAATCCCCACGAGACAATTTAACACATTTAGCAAAGAATGGTTCTAGTCTGGCGTGTTTAGATTATCCAAGAAATTCTGAGCGACTCTAATAACTGAATTTGAGAGAGAGCGGGCATATATACAGTTCCTGGTGTTACTATCACTAGAAGATGTTATAATTCGCACCTTCTGTATAGCAGAGAAATTAGGAAACTGCGTTTCCCGGATCAAAGGTTTGTTCGTTCATTCTACTCAGCGATGCTGACCGACATCAGAAGACGTGGCCGTGCACGGGCCTCTCTTAGATTACGTCCTCTTTCGCAGATCAGACATTTACCTCCCTCTGAAACGTACGAACATCAAAGGTGGTCGGGAAAATATTATCGCCCCTGTATCTCTTCAAATAATCCGTTATTTCTACACGCATATGCCTAATGACCGATAATTGGCAAATCAGCTCGAGTGAGAAACTCAGATTTACAAACGTGGTTCGCTCCCCTGTTAAGACTGGCAGGTTGCAAAAAGTTGGTAAACAACTCTGTTGTTATGTTCCCAGAAAAGGGGCGTGGATTCAAAGGTGAGTCATATAAACAGAAAATTGCGTGGTTTGGCTTTGCCAATGGTAGACACTAAATGGGAAAGCAAAGGCTGTCAGATTGCTGTATCAATATTTCTATTCTACGTCACAATAGGGCTGAGCAATTGTTAACTTATATCTGTCCGTCGCCTTTTGGGAAGGATTTAAGCAATGGTTTTAGCCCGTTCAAGCCCCCTGTTGCTGTAATCGAACGAATGTCCTCTTATAAGTAATGGCTCTATAGATGTAAATATATCTATATAGATGTATGTTTTAAAGAATCTAGCTCAAACGTTCGCTTTCATACATATAAAAACTGAATCGACTATGATTGTTTAGTTTTAAAACAACATGTAACAAATTTAATAATGAATTAGTCTTTAACAGATAAAATAAGGAATTATGAATTTTGCTGTAAATACAAGTTTTCGTCACGGAGATGTAGGAGAGGATTTAGTCCGTTGCTTTCGCCTTTTGTACAAGAAAACGTAACTCTAGGTGAGTCCTGTCGCCGTGGTTTTCGTCACTTCTTGGTGATAAGTGTACTTCTCTCACACGAGTGGCGTAGTAATCTGTACTTCGAACCGTCTGATAGCTTGTAACCACAAGTAGTCTTTTGCCACGAAAATTTTTAGACAAAATAGAAAACAAAAGCCTCTTCTAAGTACATTTGTGGGCTGCCAATTAACAGGCGTATTCTCGCTGTTCACCCACCAAGGTTAATCTCTCAGAAGAATTAAATTCCCGAGTCCACAGTGTAGCTCAGGGAAGATCGAACGAACGAACGAACGAACTTTATTTTCGAAGGGTAAAGAATTGGGCGCGCAGGCCCGTCTAACATTCTGCCCTTCCACTCTCATTAATCTTGCACACTATATCCTTTCATTCCCACATGATGCTTTAAGCATTAATTTAAAGGCATGCAAATGGCTCTAAGATGATTCAAATCACCATATTCCTCTGGGTATTAACTGTGAAAATGTGTCTGTACAGCGCGAATAATGAGTTGCCTGAGTTACAATTAACAAAGTGCACATATCTCACAAAATATTTTACACTTTAGGCACATGTTTCAGTCTCTGTATTTATAATGGCGGGCTTACTTTTTAGGTTTTAAGTTACCCAAATACTCCGGTCTGTCACTTAGGAATTCTAAGGAATCATCGGGGTGTTTAATTCAAAAAATCCCCCACGTGTTTAAAATATTAAATTTAATAATCCAACGCGTGACCTCTTTGAAATCATGCGGTAATATTTCCGGTTGGCATCTTGTGAAACCTCACCAATCAAATATGTGCACTGATTACTTGTTCAGATGCTTTCCTGCCAATATTGACTCGCCAAACAGATTTATCTGTGTTAAAAATACGGACAGGGGCCAGCGGATGCGATAATCTAATTATCACCTGTGCGTGTGACTCCCCCAGACTGATTTCTCAGACGGACAATATTGGCTTCCTTAGAACCGATCATGTACGACAAGCTTGTGTCAATACAGGATCGTCGCCATCAAAGGTTGGCGAGGCGACTCACTGAGATAAACGTGAACGGTGATAATGACTGGGTATTGTTACGATAATACCCCAGTTCACCTGGCGGAACATAAATAAGTCTGAGGAGTGGTTAAGCAAAATTGTAAGAGATAAAGATAGTCCCATAGCAGATACTTACGTAGGAGAGTGGAGTGTTAGAGACTTCACCCTTCTAGATCCAACATAGAGAGTAAAAAGAATGAAAAGGCATGATTTATGCCAAATAAAAGCGATAGGTGAGAAAAATTTAAAAAAAGAAATGATACTGTCGTAGGGCTGAAGGTGTGAGAGATCACACAAAAGAGCATGTCCAGACGTTCTGTGGCAGACATGCAGAGTTCTTCATGAAGAACATATTATAGAACGAATCAGAGTAGACATAATGAGAATACGTGTTTGAGTGGAAGGAGTCACTGGAACTGGGTGTGGATATACACCGGGAAAAGAAAAAAATTATAGGAAGAAAGAGCGGCAAACGATAGCATATTGCACTTGCAGAAATACGTCTGGACTAGATAATAATATCAAAATAAAAATAAACTAAAAAAGAGGAGCTTTCATTGCATTGAGAATTATATGGATTAAAAAAAAGAATTCACATCCAACACAAATAAGAATCTTTAAAATTCAAACATCAAGTCGGTTCTATTGTATGGAAACAGGTAGAAGAACAACACGTGACATAAAGGATGTTACAGACGTTCATAAATGGCTACTTGCGCGGGATACAAGGATACAAATTATCTTACAAGCTTATAAACCGTGGGAGCCGTGGTGGCGCAGTGGTTAGTGCACTGGCTTCTTAGCTCAGTGGTCCATGGTTCGATCCCCAGTTGAGGTGGGATTTTTTAGACCGCAGACGGCTCCGGGGTCTGCACAGCCTCATGAATTGGGTACCAGAGCGATCTCTGGGAAAGGTTAAGGCGTGACCACATCACGCCTAGTGTGCCGATGGTCAAGAAAAGATGGACCTATCACCATAACGCCTCAATGGGCGTGTAACGGGATCCTTACAAACGGTGAACGGATGGAAAGACCAAAATAAATGCCAGTACGTAAATAAATAAATAATGCAATTAGTTAGCAATCAATCTTTAGACAGAGAGGACACCAGACAAGAAATATAAGTGACTGGCAGACTGGAAATCGAATAAGGGTCAATCCATATGGCGCCATTGCCTTCCTCCGAAAATAAATCGTGAAAGGACACAAAGACAATATAGCACCCCCAAAATTGTTGCTTCGTTGGCCGTGGTCATGTTTCACACACCAGTGAGCCTGTCACTTATATTTCTGTTCTGTTGTCTTATGTTCTTTCAATCTAACCAGTGTCTCTTATTTACCTTTATTTATTTATTTGTTAATCGAAGTCCTTAAGTTTTCTTCATTAATTAAGTAAATACCAGTAAAACAAGGGGTGAGGATAGGACACATTGTCGTAGTCAGATGATAACATTATAAGTCAGTTCTTGTTATGAAATCCCCATGGTAAGCGGAACTAGAGGGCGGCCTAAAACTATACAGAGAAGTAAATTAAAGAGATAGGAAAGTGCTACTAAGACATGGAAAGACCTTGCACGAATGGCACAGTACAGGAATGCTCGGCGAGCATTTGTTGAAGTCGTTACTCCACGTGTAGCTGATGGCTAATAATGAGGAAGATATACGGACTTCGATACAAAGCATTCTGATGTTGTTAATATAGGTCACACTAAAGTCACCGATTATACCATACAGAACGCGATCAAATTATCATAAATGTTAGACAAACAAAGCTGAAACTATCAAGATGTCGGTAAAGACCAATTAGAAATGATTGTGAAAGGGAAATACAGTAGAACTCCATTTATCCGAACCCCAATTATCCGAACATCCAATTATCCGAACACTTTTTCCAGAAAAAAAAAAAATCAATTGCCACCAGTCACGTTAGACTACATTTCGGAATCTTTTCATGCGGCAAGCTTCAAATGTGTGCGAACAATTTGTAGAGGATGGGATGGGCTAATGGTCGGTCGCTTACGTACAGGAAGTCAGTTAGATCATAAAGTCAGTTAATATCTGGTTTACCAATCCAGTGTACGTGTGCGTTCTAGGCAGAACACTGGCTAAACAGACAGTTCAACTTAAAATAATTGTGTCTGCTACTACAGCAGAATAATTTTGGTGTACAGGTATTTCTCTGTGCGATATGGCATCTTCCAGTAGGCCTAAAGCATATAAAAGGAACCGCAATGTTTTGTCAATTGAATTGAAAACAGAAATTATCAAGAGACTAGGAAAAGGTGAAACTGTGTCTTCACTTGCGAGGATTTTCAATGTTGGGAAAGCTACCGTCTCTGACATCAAAAGTAAAAAGGATAAAATTATGAGTTTTGCATCGAAATTGAAGAGTGAAAATGGGTCGAAGAAACGTAAAACCATGAGAAATGCGAAATATTTGAAATTGGAAGAGGCTTTGTATATATGGTGTCTGCAAAGAAGAAGCAAATCGGAACCTATCTCTGGCTCTCTATAGTGTGAAAAGGCACTTCAGTTCAACAATCAACTTGACGGTCCTCCTGACTTTAAATCTCGTCGTGGCATACGAGAACTGGAGATTCAAGGGGAATCTTTATCTAGCGATGCAACTGCCGCTGAAAATTTTAAAGAAACTTTCTTGGCTTTTTTGGAAGAAGAAGGTTATTCACTCGATGATGTGTATAATGCCGATGAGACTGGCTTATACTGGAAATCATTGCCTCAAAAATCACTTGCATCTCATCGCGAAGCAGCTGCCCCTGGGTTTAAAAAGTGCAAAGAGAGAGAGTAACAATTTTGGTAGCCGCCAATGCCAATGGAAGTCATCGTTTACCGGTGCTAATGATCGGCAAAGCCAAAAAACCACGTTGTTTAAAGAATGTGACATGTCTCCCATTGTGCTACAAAGCACAGAAGAGTGCTTGGATGTATAGTGAAATATTTCTTGATTGGTATACAAATCAGTTCATCCCAAATGTGAAGAGGTTGAGAGAACAAGAAAAGAAAACTGGAATTCTTCTACTGGACAATGCACCATCTCATCCAGAGACGGATACATTGAATGCAGTTGATGCAAATTTTAAAGTAATTTTTCTGCCTCCCAATGTAACAGCACTGATTCAACCAATGAATCAGGGTGTTATAGCAAAGCTTAAAAAGATGTACAAGAAGGAAGTCCTGCGTCGTTTATTGTTGGCTGAAGATGAAGAAAGTGTGGTGGCGTTTTCCAAAAAGCTTAATCTCAAAGACTGCTGCTATATGTTAGCTGATGCTTGGACCACCCTGTCACAAGATAATCTCAACAAGGCTTGGAATAGATTGCTTGGGAAAAAAAGGAGGAAATGAAACTACTGCAGTGGACACAAATGATGATTGTATAAATGAAGTTGTGGAACTGTTTCAATGCCCGGATTTTCGGACTGTGACAAAGATGATGCCCACATGTGGCTAGAAGATGATAATGATTCTGGTTTTCAGTTTTTGAATGACGAAGAAATGTTGTCTTTTGTGCAAGAAGAAAACCAAATACATGTAGTGACCGATGACGAAGACTCCTCAGAAGTACATGATGTACTTGTAGATTATGAAGAAAACCCAAAACGTCGACCAAGTCCTGAAGAGGCCTTTATAGCACTAGAAACAGCGATGGCTTGGTACGAGCAAGTAGATGACAGCTGTCCTACACAGCTTCTGCTGTTGAAGAGAATGCGGGACTTAGGAACCAAAAGGAGACTATCCAGTTTGGTACAAAAGAGGATTCCTCATTATTTTAAATAGTGGGTTACATCTGTGCAAGTACATGTATACGTAAGTTGCGCCTGGTTTTGAATCGTTTGTAATGTTATTTTGAAAACATTTCTCTTTCTTAAAAAAAAAAAAATTAATGCAAGTAGTACATACACTGCAGTGTAATGACAGATTTTGGTGATACAGTAATCTAATACAGTGTGGGTATTATTATTACAGTACAAGTAAATATGTTTTATAGGGTATTTTCCTTGAGATGGTTAATTATTTTTAGAAATATGTGTACATGTACTCGATACATTATGTAATCCAATTATCCGAACATTTGATTATCCGAACGATGCTTGGTCCCATGGGGTTCGGATAAATGGAGTTCTACTGTACAGGCATACCTCGCTTTGTTGTGCTTCGCTTTATTGCGCTTCGCAGATATTGCGTTTCTTTTTTTTTCAGATTATTCATGTTTATTTATTAGAACGTGCCTTCTTCTTCAGATAGATTTTGGCAAAAAGATGACGATTCGCTGAAGGCTCAGATGATAAAGATCATCAGTTTTTTTAGGAATAAAGTATTTTTAATTTTACAGTACATCGTTTTTTAGACCTAGCGTTATTGCGCACTTAATAGACATAATGTAAACATGTTTTTAGGCTTTTATAAGCACTGGAAGCCAACAAACAAACAAAAATGGGTGTGACCCGCTTTATTGCGATATTCGCTTTATTGCGGTGGTCTGGAACCGAACCCGCAATAACTTTATCCATAGTGTTTACGTGCACTTAGGATGGTTATTTGATGATAAAAACATTTCAAAGTGCCAATAAATTAACTCCTAATTATTATTCTTGTTAGCAGATGCAAGAAACGACCAAAACGACGTTGAAGGTGGGTATAAAGGGGTTCTAACGTCACGTAAACACAATACATTAAAATATTGATCTGTTCGTAATACGTTCAAAGATATTAGATCGCTTCTTTTTAACATGAGTAATAAGCTCTATTCAGGACATCCTAAATACTATTTTTAGCTGTTTGCTAGACTTGACATTCTTCTATTAAATCATATCTCGCTGACTGTACGAGAAGTCTTTGCTTGTTTCATCATCATCAGGTGTCATCTTCACCTCGAAGGTCGCCTGCAGTGGATCTGCAAAGCCTTCTGTCTCTTGCCTTGATGTGTACTCTAATAAACTCTTTCATGTCTCTTGTCTTGATGTGTACTCTAATAAACTCTTTCATGTCTCTTGTCTTGATGTGTACTCTATAAACTCTTTCATGTCTCTTGTCTTGATGTGTACTCTAATAAACTCTTTCATGTCTCTTGTCTTGATGTGTACTCTATAAACTCTTTCATGTCTCTTGTCTTGATGTGTACTCTAATAAACTCTTTCATGTCCTTGATGTTGTTATCTTCCCACTTATAGCGCTGTTTTTTCCCTTGCATGTTTGCCTTCAACTCCGCCTTCGATTATGGTCTTCGGCAAGGTGTTATGTCTTTTTTATATGGCCAAATAATTTTAGCTGCCTAACTTTAATCTCCTTTATTAATTTTATTTTCATTCCTACGTTATCTAGGACCTCTTGCTTGTTTACTGTTTAACTTTGATTCTCTTCCATGTGACATGATTGGCTATGTGTTATGGCCGTGTATGTTTATACGGCACTAGTAGTTATATTGATTTTATGTAATCAGAGTTAATCCTTCATATGTTGTGATGGTTCAAGTGCTAACTGGCGTTCCGCCAGAGATCGTAATACTTGACCTTTTGTTATTTTTTTCAACCCAGGAATGTTCTTCCCTTTGAGTTTGGTGATACTCAAAACAGTTTCAGCACAAATCCACAAGAAATTATTGTAAAGTTCCACAAACAGCAATGTAGAAAAATTCAATTAGAGTTTATTGATGTAATTTGGCAAACACTGTAAATTTCACAATGATGATTGGTTATCCGATATGAAAAAATATGTAATCCAACTGAATAATATAGGTACAATCCAGATAGAATAATATATGTATATCCACAAGAAATAATTTACAGATTTGTTTACTCAAAAAAAACTTGTCTTGGTATCCTCAAAGACGAAGTTCTCCTAACGCTATCAGTAAAAATCCTCTAGTCTAAAATCATGGTATCCTTGGAATCATAAGTCCTGAAATCGCTACCTATCGCCCACAACTCTTCTATTTATACTATTTCTTTTTTTCCCGCCTTTTTTCACACGACCCGTCCTTTTTTCACACGACACAATAGTTAACATTTGCACTCCTCTTCTCAGCTTTTCGACCTTTTTGCACACGACATTCTGTTATTTCGACTTTATTTTCACATGTGTGATCTTTTCCAACTTAACAATAGGATTTTAAAAAACCAGATCACACAAACATTCATTTCCCACTTTCGCGCTTATAAAACCCATTCATTATTATCTGGGACTGACCTACGTTTACCCTGTCAGAGCAGTAACGGCAACTGAACTTTGAATGAATGCTGCGTTTTGTGTAAAAACGTCTTATTTGCTTTTAAGGTCTGTTATTCTTACATGTAGCATTTTATAGCATATACAAATGCTTAGCGTGGAAGTAGAAGGGATAATGCTAGCGTGAAAGGTCAAGCGGTCACATACGTCCCTGGCCACACAAATGTATCCCAGAGGGAGACATTTGCGTACTATCAACTAAGTACCTCATGCTAGTGACTGTTATAAACGACTAACTTATTGGTATTGGTAGAGTCTCTTAGAAAGAAGAAAAGAAGATTAAAAAGGGAAAAATGTAAAAAAAAAAATTGTTCGTAAAACGATGGATCCTAATATATTTATAATGCGTAAAACGGGGGATACATAGAATTTGTTAATACACTTCGCCATTTAACAGTATTCTTCACAATATCAATATGAACAACGCTGTGCATTAGTCATCACCATAATGATAACATACTTAATGATAACATTAAAAACAAATATTTGCATACGATTTTCATGGGTTGTGCAAACAACACAAATAAAAACAAAACAAAAAAATACTTTGGCAATATTTAACAGAATTGACTAATATTCATTTAGTATTTAACAATCTTAAAATGTAGTAGCTGCAACGAACATCAGCCTAACAGCATAGAACTAATGGTCAAACATCAGACCTTGGGACGCAAAAAAAAAAAATGTAATATACGAGCTCGTATATATATATATGTATGATATGGGAATATACATACATGGCAATGTTAATCTATAAATTTATTATCAACAAAATATGAACTGGAGCTGAACGCTCTCGTAACTGTCAATATAGAACGTGGTAAATATAATACAATCATATGATACAGGCGACCCCAATCCTGCCACTGCGGTCAGTGATTTACCAGGATGTATATGGGTCTTAAACACCAAAAATCTGGACAAGTTTGGTGAACTGTCTATGTGTCTATATAAATATAGCATTATTAATCTGGTTACATGGAGTTACAAAGTATTTATTTTAAAATGTCTCTAATCTCCAACTTATGTAATAGTCGTTACTATGAGGGAGGACAACTATACCAATACAAAAAATTATCGGGTGTTGGAGTATGAACTATCTCAGTTACCCTGAACAAAGTACCAAACTGTTTATAGGTTCGTCATCAAATATAAAATCCGCATACAAATGCAAGTTCATAATAATGGACAACAATTTGTCAAGAAAATATACTGTAGCGTTCCGCTTACAACGTGACAAATGGTCAGAAAAATACGGGTACATCAATATGTGATGTTTATTTTTCAGTTCGAGGTTTATCAACATGTGAACATATCCGTTATCATGTTAGCGATTTCCCATGAAATCGTCATGGTTTGCATGTAACAATGTAGTATTTCGCCAATCCGCGAACTGTGTTGATTAACATATAAGTTTTACCCAACTTGCAAAATACTTGCATATCACCAAGTCAAATTTAGGTGAAAATATATATATATATATGTCTCAGTTATTTAGTGGAGGGGAAGGGGGAGGGATGTATATTGGGATAAATGACGGAGTATGGTTTATCACCGTGGGAGGGTGTTGAGGATTGTGCGCGATTTTCCAGTACTCATTCAGCTGAGTTGGTTGTGGTGCAACCATGCGAATGCTGCAGACATTCACATGCTTGCAAACCCCGAAACAATCCTAAACAGAGGGGAACGAATGTCAGTCATGGGAATGTACTCGGGGGTCTTAGGGGCGTTAACTGTGTCGGGGGGGGGGGGTAACAATGTCCTCATTATCTTTTACCGATGTCCGCTGTGGACATTTCATCTTCTTGTACACATGGTATTTATACACTAAACCGCTTAAAATTTAGAACACCAATTATGCTAAGCAAAATCAATAGTCCTGACACACTAGTGTGTCGGGTCATGACCTCTGGTGTGTCTCACTGGATTCAGGAATGCGAGAAGGGGTGTTTCCCAGACTACGAAGAAGTATTTATAGAATTTGATAGACACGTTAACATAGGTAAATTCATGTTGAGTATTTTGACTGCTCGGAAAGGAGCGTCGATTTAGAAACGCTCCGTCTGTGATGGAGATGACAGGAGATGAAAAAACCTTTGGATGTGTAGGGAAGAATAAATTTGACGTCTGATTCGTCATATATCTGTGAGAAAGGGTCATCTGCTTGAATAACGTGAGAAGCCATATACGATCATTCAGGTTGCAAACAGCATCATTAAGAAAAAAATCGCCAAAATACATTCTCGATGCGATTGAACATTATAAAACGGCCTTTCCATAACACAAAAGGAAAGCGGTGAGTTAACACATTTTTTAAAAATCTCTGATGTGTCAAAAAGGAAAAATATGTGTGTGCATATAGTGTGTTTGATTTCGTCACAAGATTCACCAAGAAGGGGGAAAAAAATTAAAACTGTTGTAAAGCATAAGTCCTATTATAAAGATTTTCAAAGGCAAAAGTGGTGTAATTTGTACAAATGAAATAATTTAAAGTTCTGTTTAACCTGGATAACATAGTGTTGTAGATCTGCGAATGTTTGCGAACGTTCTTCAATTTCTTGACGTATTGGTGTAAAAGATGTAATGATAATGACAGTCCATGTTGACGAAGAATATGAAATAATTATATAACATTAAAACACAGTGGCGTCACGCCATAATAACTTGTTAGTATATGTGGGTGTTGCAGATGTCGTAACTGTCAATATCGTCAGTATCATCAGCAGGATCTTGACTGAGGCTGACATCTTTCTGAAAAAATAAAATTTCCTACCCAAAAAAAATATGGACACTAGTGACTTTAGATGATGGGGAACGAGGGGTAGTACTATTTGTAGAGAAAGTACTCGTTGGGTACTGTAGCTGGGGTAGTACCTTTTGTTATTAGAGAAGATTGATTCTCCAATAAACTAATAATCGTTGAACTGGACGTTTACGAATGTTGACATGAGGAACTTGGCGATTTCCCTCAAGAGAACTTTTGTCAATCGTTGATCACGAGAGGATGGCGTATTTCGCACTGTCGAGTGGGTGGTGGCTGCAGTTGTCGAGGGTAAGGATGAAGTAGTGTTGAAATGGTGCACCTCATGCTGCGTGTTGTGGGGATGTCTGCGTTTTCCACGCAATTTCATACGTACTTGGTCTTGAGGTAACCGGACAAATTTTGTTAACGGTCGGGAGTCATGTGTTGTTCCATAATGTGGGCGCTTCGTTGTTGTGTGAAATTCAGTGTTGTGTGGATTGATCACACTGTCGTGGTCACTCTCGGGATCTGCTGTATCTAGGTCAGATTTGTGTCGGAATGGAGGTGATGGAAGAATAATATCTTCCGCAAGTGTGCATGTAGCGCTGTCTGCGTTTTCGTCATTAGACGTTGCTGTGTATCGAGTTTCATTATCCAGGGGCGTTTCTTCTTCACTATCCCACTGTTCATCAGAGTGGTAGTTGCTTGTTGAAGGTTGTTCAGTTCTATAGTAAATTTGTTCTCTGGGTTCCATGGTATGTCTTCTGTCATCAAATGTTCGCTTCACATAATCACTGGGGTTGCGACGGGGGTCGCGTAGGGAGTATGTTGGGGGCTGATAAGAGGGTAGGGAATGATGGTTGTGATCATGTGAATAACGTTGCGAACACCGATGTGTTGTTTCTGTGTAGTGCAGCTAGGCTCTCATATCATCCTTGTTTGTTTGTTTCTTCTTGACTGTGTCTTCATACTCCTCTTGCATCACATCGATCAGAGGCTGTATTACTTCCTTCTTTTCTTCATTGTCTGACTTCGATTGCGATTTGCCTGCTCTATTCTGTGTCTCTTCATGTTTTCTTCATCTAACATTTTTGTTAGAACCAGATCTATTTCAATTCTTGTTTGTGGAAAGTTTGTATGATATTTTTCCTGTAGCAGTCTCCAGACTATACTCCTTGATAAATGAACCTCAGGCCTTGCTATGATGGCTGCTATCACCGGTTTCAACTCCTCCATGTTTGGTTCATCCACTTTAACCATTTTCTTACTCGTGTGATTCACTTCTTCTCTCACTCCTTTTTCCAACTTTTCTACCATTTCGCACCTCTCCGTGTATTCTAACTCATCCTCCTCATCTGACGATACCCCGTCTGAGTAACTTGATGAATCTGAGAACACGGGTCTTTCCACTATTTTGATTCCCCAGTAATTAAGTTCCTCCATTACTCTCACCACAAGTCTGCGAATTTCTTCTGTTCTTTCTGATAAGTCTGTATCAAACTTTCTCTCCATAAATCTCTGTACATATTTTAGTACTACTGTGTCAGGTTTAGCTCCCTTCAGTTCGTCTTTTAGTGCTTTCTTCATCTCCTCTGTGCTTACACCTCCCTGTTTCTTCTTCTGTACTGTTCTTGTACGCCTATAAGATGTATCCATGTCCTGTACTTCTTGTGCACCTGTTTTGATAGGATTCCTTCTTACTGCTGTTCCTATACGCCTGCATTATGTGTCAGTGTTAAGGTCAACATCTGTTTGTGTTGCTGAAACTGCAGCTCTATTCTCTGTTTGTGGTGCTGAAACTGCAGCTCTATTCTCTGTTTGTGTTGCTGAAACTGCAGCTCTATTCTCTGTTTGTGTTGCTACACTGATCATAGTTGTTTTCTTCACCTGTGGTTCTGGTTCATTGACCTGACTTGACCTGTCAACGTTTGTTTGTGTCGCAACACAACTGATCTTTGTTTTCTTCATTTGTAAGTCTGGCCTTGGTTGACTGGGGGTTATAACCGAGCGAATTTGGTTATATTTATTATAGTGACCTACCTCGGATAGCGTGTCTGCTATCCGTACCAACGCGGTCATTGTGGGTTCGGCCTCTACAGGTAAGGGTATGTTAGCAGGATGCACGTTTGCCTGTTGCATTTCCTGTTGCTGTTGTAGGTGCTGTGCATGCCTGTTGTTGTTGTTGCTGTTGTTGCTGTACCGTACAACGCAAAAAAAAGGGCAGGTCACGGCGCCAATGTGTGTTATATGTGGCCGTGTATGTTTATACGGCACTAGTAGTTATATTGATTTTATGTAATCAGAGTTAATCCTTCATATGTTGTGATGGTTCAAGTGCTAACTGGCGTTCCGCCAGAGATCGTAATACTTGACCTTTTGTTATTTTTTTCAACCCAGGAATGTTCTTCCCTTTGAGTTTGGTGATACTCAAAACAGTTTCAGCACAACAACGTATAATCCACAAGAAATTATTGTAAAGTTCCACAAACAGCAATGTAGAAAAATTCAATTAGAGTTTATTGATGTAATTTGGCAAACACTGTAAATTTCACAATGATGATTGGTTATCCGATATGAAAAAATATGTAATCCAACTGAATAATATAGGTACAATCCAGATAGAATGATATATGTATCATCATCATGTGACGTATTCTTTCCAGAACGTTGTCTCCATTACAGCTGCTCTGAACGCATCACGATTCTGGGCAAGTCGACCTGCATCAGCCAAAGACAAGTTCAGACTCTCAATATATGTATATCCACAAGAAATAATTTACAGATTTGTTTACTCAAAAAAAAACTTGTCTTGGTATCCTCAAAGACGAAGTTCTCCTAACGCTATCAGTAAAAATCCTCTAGTCTAAAATCATGGTATCCTTGGAATCATAAGTCCTGAAATCGCTACCTATCGCCCACAACTCTTCTATTTATACTATTTCTTCTTTTTTCCCGCCTTTTTTCACATGACCCGTCCTTTTTTTCACACGACACAATAGTTAACATTTGCACTCCTCTTCTCAGCTTTTCGACCTTTTTGCACACGACATTCTGTTATTTCGACTTTATTTTCACATGTGTGATCTTTTCCAACTTAACAATAGGATTTAAAAAAACCAGATCACACAAACATTCATTTCCCACTTTCGCGCTTATAAAACCCATTCATTATTATCTGGGACTGACCTACGTTAACCCTGTCAGAGCAGTAACGGCAGCTGAAATTTGAATGAATGCTGCGTTTTGTGTAAAAACGTCTTATTTGCTTTTAAGGTCTGTTATTCTTACATGTAGCATTTTATAGCATATACAAATGCTTAGCGTGGAAGTAGAAGGGATAATGCTAGCGTGAAAGGTCAAGCGGTCACAGTGTGACACTGAACAACTCTCCTTCATACTTCTATTGACCAAGACTTGTTGCGTAAAATACTTTTTAATTGTATATGTCATATTGTATATACGCAATGTTACTCTTCACTGTGTCTCAGGGTTAATCCGAGAATTAACCATGGAGGGTTGGTTCTGGTTGCTAAGGAAAGAAAAGTGGCTGAGACGTACCTGCAACCAGGTGAAATAAAAGTGAAGAAAGAGGTTAGCGAATTAGGAAGCCGGGATGAGTTCCATAAAACAGCTGCAGTGATTCAATATCCCGTGACACTGTGTCCCTAACTCAATTATCTCCCCTCTATTATGACGCACAAGCACCCACCCTTCCCTTTCAGACGAAGAGAAAAGAAAGAAAAGCAAAGTATACCTTTACGTCTCTCACGCTCCCTTTCTCTCTCTCTCCCTAATGGTGCTTTAACTTCCCGTTTAATAAATAACACACACGTACGAGATTTATTAACGTAAAGACAGTATACACACTCCTGTACAGAAATGCAAATAACTATGTTCTATACCAGAATAGAAAGATGTATCCATTCTTAAATTCACCAAAAACCCTAATAACGATATGAATGCTTAAATCAAATAGTAAGGTGAATTAAATTCAATAGGTCAATAACTCTGATGCAGTGTAGATGTAAGTATGTTATCACCACATTCACTGTTCTTTTAGAATCATTATGTAATGGAGCGACTTATCCAGAATTTCTCTTCATCTGGCGGTATCCTTTTGAAACACATTGAATGATGACACAAATTCCGAACGTTACGTTCTGAACTGCCCTCATTCGCTGACAACAACTCTTTCATTATATACTTCTCAATACACTGGTTGACGTCTCCTCATCGTGTGACCACGGGGATTACAAAAAAGGCTTTGTTGTATTGAGGTCGACTCTCTCTTGCTGTACACATCACCTTAGGCTGGGATGGCTTTAGTTTACAGTAGTTGTTCACTAATATAGTGGCAACTGAGTATTTATCGTTGTTTACTTTCCGTGTTATGTGAACGCCTCGTGCATACTCCAGGCATTTACAATGTTCACTGACGGGTTGTCTTTCCATTTATGTACGTAATCTTCCCAATATGACGGCTTTACACATCACCTTATAATAGGATTGCATTAGCTTGCAATAATGGTTTGCTTCTTCAGCGTAAAGAGAGCTATGATTGCTAACCTCGTCGTATGTTTGTAAACACGTCAGCGTGAGTATTTCAGACTTGGTACGGCACAGTCCACAAGACTCTCCAATTTTCGTCCTCTTTACGGCTGTTATGAATAAAATAACAAAAGTCTAATAAGTAACGATTTCTACTTATTCTAATGAATTGGTATCTGTGTGTTTTCATGTCTCATACAGCCTGCGTTTCCAATCCTATAAGTACCAATAATATCTGCGTGTTGTTTACTGCAACGGTTATATACGAGGGGCGTTCATAAAGTAATGCACCACATCGTTTTTCTCAGCTAATAATGAAGATAGAAGCATGACATTTTGCACCCTTTAAATATGGCATGTGCCAATTGTGTGCACCAAATTGCACCGCAACCGGCCAAATAATACGGCTGCCCTAAACCGTTGAAATGGAGCGTGTTAGCAACTTGCGTTATAAACAGCGAATTGTGATACAATTTCTCGTTGCAGAGAAGGAAACTGTTGTGAATATTCACAAGCGTCTATGTGATGTGTATGGAAGTTTTGCAGTCGACAGAAGTACAGTCAGTCGCTGGGTTCAAAGAATCAGGAAGTGGAGATACGGAGCTGCTTGATCGGCCGCGCTGTGGACGTCCTGTCACAGTCACCAACGCAGAAATGTTGAAATGCGCTGAGGGCATTATTCTTACTGATAGGCGAATCACTACTCAACAATTGGCCATATAGCTGTCAGTCAGCATTGGTAGTGCAAATGCAGTTATAAAAACTCTCGGATTTTTTAAGGTTTCCTCAAGATGGGTTCCTCGAAGTCTCACAAATGACCACCGATTGCAAAGGAAAGCAATTTCTTCTGAATTGTTAGAGCGTTTCAATGCTGACGGAGATAACTTTTTGGCTAAGATCGTTACAGGTGACGAAACCTGTGCACATCATTTTGAACCTGAGACAAAAAGACAGTCAATGGAGTGGCATCATCCGCAATCACCAAGAAGAAAGAAATTCAAGACAATTCCTTCAGCTGGAAAGGTCATGATCACTGTCTTTTGGGACATTGAAGGTGTGATTCTTGTGGACGTTATGCCAAGAGGAGAGACAATCAATTCGCAAGCTTACATTAAGACATTAAAAAAACTCAATCAACGTTTACGCAGAGTTCGGCCGCACAAGAATCCAGCAGACCTGCTTCTCCTTCACGACAATGCGCGCCCTCACACAAGTCTGGCAACAAGGGAAGCAATCACCAAATTGGGTTGGACTGTACTACCCCATCCACCCTATAGTCCCGATTTGGCACCCTCTGATTTTCATCTATTTGGTCCGTGGGACAAGGTTTGAAGATGATGAAGGAGTGATTCATGCAGCGAAGAAATGGCTACATGATCAAGACAAAATCTGGTACGGGCTAGGAATACATGCACTTGTTTCGCGCTGGCATAAAGCCGTACAAGTTGATGGGGATTATGTTGAATAATACCGATGTTTACATGACATATCCATGTATATTGTGCATAAATTTCATGCTTTTTGAATAAACAGCTCTTGAGAAAAACGATGTGGTGCATTACTTTCTGAACGCCCCTCGTAGTAGTTGGAGCAATTACGGTGTGTAAAAAAAGAAATAATAGTCTTTACAATGTTTGTAGTTAAGTTGCATTATATTAAAATAAATGTACAAATAAAATAACAAGAATGTGTATTATTATTTTATAAATATTATACACTGACCTTGATTCCTTATTCTGAATTTCTGTTCCGAAACAATATGGTTAGGTCAAGTTACTCGCTTGATTTCGATAATATGCTCTGATCCATGAAAATTCCCGTCCTCTCTGTTTAGTGAAAAATGGCACAGGTTATTCAAGACACACGCTTTACGTATTGCCTAACACAACGCCGATAGCCAGAATTTCCCTAATTTTTAGAGGCTGCTGTTAGATAATTTCCACTTACGCATTTTTCAGGAAGATTTTGGTATGTGTTTCTAGAATGTCCTATCAATTATCAATTTCTGGTTGATAATCTGCTCACTCCAATGTAACAAATTTGTCTGTTTTACCTGAACAAGTGCCGATAATGTTTAGAAAACTAGACAGGTGTGACTGCATTAATCCGCTGCTGAAGAGTATCTCGACAATCTGACTGTGTTCCACGGTTGATCATCTTGTTATATTGTGATGGTTTAACAACGTTCAGGTGGCTAATCCGATCTACTTCGCATTTCTAACAAACAAATATGGATATAATTTACGATAATGGAAAAAAGCAATGAAAAATCGAAAGCACAAATTACACTAGTCAACAAATTTTCAAAAGTTATTTGTACCAGAAATTAAATATACCGTTTCTTATTGATTTTGACATGCTGATTTTAAATATCATAATGAAATTCACCAATTGGCTCTGGTTTTTTTTTAAATGATGAATTTACATTACAGTAATACAAATAATGTATGTTTGTTTAATTCTCTGGGGTGAACAGCTAGTCTTTCTACTTAGCATTATAAAAATTGTGGTTACATACTCAATTAATTGATATTTCAACATAAAATGATAGAAAAAATAAAAACATTATTTAAAGTTCACATATCATGTTTTAAAAAGACACATTTGAACCCATTCCGTCATTATTCAGTCGCTGTTCGAGCTCTCTTTGCTTGCTTCTTGTAGTCAATCGATGATGTGTCTCCTGTCACAGTCCAACAGTAATCAGCAAGCATTGAAGGGCTCCAATTGCCTTGATACCTTGTCTCCATAGCAGCAATGTCCTGGTGAAATCGTTCACCATGCTCATCATTGACCGCTCCACAGTTTGACGTAAAGAAATCCAGATGAGAATCCAGAAAATGAATTTTCAAAGACGTGTTGCAGCCAAGGCTCTTATACTTCAGAAGGAGATTTTCTACAATTTCATTGTAATTATCAGATCTGTTGTTTCCAAGAAAATTGTCCACCACTGACCTAAATGCTAGCCATGCTGCTTTTTCCTTGCCATGCAACACGCAAAGAAACTCGTCATCATGAAGTAGTTTTCGAATTTGCGGACCAACAAATACTACCTCTCTTATTTTAGCTTCACTCAGTCTTGGAAATTTTCTGATGAGGTATTTGAAAGCCTCATCTGTTTTCTCCATTGCCTTGACAAAGTTTTTCATGAGACCCAGCTTAATGTGCAAGGGTGGCAACAAAATCTTGCTGGTGTCGACAAGTGCTGGGTTCTCAACGTTCTTACTGCCAGGCTGCAATGACTGCCTGATTGGCCAATGTCTTCTGATGTAATGGTCACTTCGTGCACGGCTATCCCACTCATGGAGAAAGCAACAGTACTTGGTGTATCCACCCTGTAGTCCAAGCAAAAGAGCGACCACTTTTAAGTCACCGCAAAGTGACCAATGATGATGATCGTAGTTTATACACTTCAAAAGCTGCTTAATGTTTTCTTAAGTTTCTTTCATATGAACTGCGTGACCAACTGGAATTGACGGTAACACATTACCATTATTCAACAAAACAGCTTTAAGACTCGTCTTGGATGAATCAATGAAAAGCTTCCGGTATGTAATTGATTCTGAGGGCTGCCATTAAACCAGAAATGTTGTGGCACGCAGAAAGGTCACCCTCTTTGAAAAAGAATGTAATAAGCGGCTTCTGGCGGTTCCTATACACAGAAATTGTTGCAATCTGGAACCCAAAAGCTCCGCCTTGTTGTTCGGTAAATTCAGATCTCTTACAAGATCATTCAGTTCACCTTGGGTTATTAAGTGTGGTTTAGTGGATGTAGTTTGCTCAAAATCTGGGTCGCTTGAGGTTGATGGTTCAGGACCACCAATGTCCTCTTCTTCATCACTGGAAGCAGCTGAAAATGATTCTGGCACTTTGGAAATTGGTAGGTCATCGCCATGGGGTACCGGACGTATTGCAGAGGGGATGTTTGGATATTCCAGAGTCCATTTTTTCTTCTTAGGTATGCCTTTCCCAATTGGAGGAACCATGCAAAAGTAACAGTTGTTGAGATGATCAGTGGGCTCTCTCCAAATCATTGGGACTGCAAAAGGCATAGCTTGCCTTTTGCCAGTCAATCACAGTTTAAGATGTGCTGCACATGTATTGCAGCATATGTGTGGCGCCCAGCTCTTATCTTGATCTCCTATTCTGCAGCCAAAATACAAACTGTAAGCCTTCTTAATCACTTTAGTTATATTTCGTTTTTGTGATAGAAATGTCACCTCACCACGTATATAACAGAAATTATTAGCACTGTTCACACATGTCCTAGGCATTTCTAACTTACGATACTTTTGATAAGGACAAATGCACGAACTAATGGCAACATGTTATCAGAGATAAGATATTTATACACAAAGGTGATGTAATCATAGGTATGATTGCATCATCAGCTTCTAGTTACATTTTTATTGCCCACAACAGTTGCGTCATATATATATAAATTGACCGTAATTAAATAAACTAGTAGCATATATCTTGAAAACTAGAGCCAATCAACATTTTTAACCCTCTATTGGGCCATTTATGAAATAGTTGGAAAAAAATTCTTGGAGTGGTTTTTGTGGCTGTCCCATGTCTGAAAAGTGGTGTGAAGGTTAATTTTGGGCAAAAAAATGTTTAGTTAGTGTTTTATGGGTATGTTGCCAATTGGCAACAAATCACCATTAAGGTTGGGAACATTTATTGTTGCCATTTGGCAACATATATCTTTTAACTATGTTTTTATGTCTAACAACATCTATTTCACCTTTTTTTACTCCCTACCTACATTTAATATTTAAACAGTAAATAGCAGACAACAAAATTTGTGAAACTTCATGAAGTTAAGTGTAATTTATACAGAAAATGCCACACATACAATGAAACATATAGTTACTGAAAAAAAAAAAATCTTCTGTCTCGTGACCCAATCACAGCTCCACACTCATGTTTCATGAAATACTTTGAAACAGTTTGAATGTTTATTGAGGCACAAGTGTAGGTTACACTTCTCACAGACAGTTCTGGAGTACCCCTTGCATCCAGGAAGTTTGCATCTCCCTTTGTTGGTGACGGAATTGGGGCTGTGGCCAACATTGTCAGTTCTGACATGAAAAGGAGGTACATTTGCTGTTTGCCCTCTCTTCTTTTTAGCCACCAGCTGTGTCTCAGTGCTTCCTGATGGCCTTCCCCTTTTATTATTTTCACTTTTTCCTGCTTTTAGGAGACACAAAGCAATCTGCAACTTGAAATCAACTAATGGTAGTCTGTCCTTTTTTCCATACCATCCTTACACACATCTGAACAATATGTTAGCCAAGCTTGCACCACAGAAACATCCAGGAAATGAAACAATATTCTGTGGTACCATTTCTTGGATCTAATAGGTATACGATAGAGTGCCAGCAAGGAGTCCAGCAAATCTACCCCTCCCATGAACATGTTATATTCTTTCACAGCTGCAGGGCAAGAAATGTGTATTTTCTTCTTGGCTTTTCTGTCCCATCTTCTGACTACACATTCTGGTTCAACTGCTGCATACGTGCTTAGCAGTGTGACTGCTTTATTGTCATACCATTTGATAGCTTTCAATGTGGCTCCATTTGTTGCTGCAGTACAAACAACAGATGACCCTCTTCCTTTCGTTTTCAGTTCCTTATCGGAACACAGATTACACCCTTTCAGCCGGTTTGCGCGGACAGTGCCAAGACATGCAATGCCTTGTTTCCAGAGGCATGCCTGCAATGCTGGCGAATTAAACCAGTTGTCAAAATATACTTTATGCCACACATTTTTAGGGATACGTTGAAGAAGTCTCAGCACGATATTAGCTGATGCTCCTAAATCAGGTTGGCCAGGACACACGTCAATTTTTCCAGTGTAAATTTCAAAATCATGAATCAAACCAGAAATGCTTGAACAAACGAAGACTTTATAGCCCCCCTTTTTGGGTTTCTTTGGGTTGTACTGACGCAGAGATGATTGACCTTTGAATGGGATAACTTGCTCATCAATGCTCAGCCTTTCTGCTGGTTTGAAGGAATTGAATTTCACTTTCAGAGCGTCAACTAAAGGTCTTAATTTGAACAATTTGTCGCCTTCATTGTCTTGCTGCTTGTTGTTGTCATTGCAGTGAATGTTACTTTTGATTTCTTTAAACCTCTTGTTCGTCATAGTATCAGCAACAAGTCCATAGCGCGTTGTAGAGTCCCAGTACAATTTACAACTGGGCATTCTAACAATACTCATCATAAACGCAATTCCAAAAAACTGTTCCAGTTCTGGCTGGCTCAATCTGAGAGGCTTCATGATGTTTTTCTGGATGCTGTACTTGTTTGATTCAGTGACCATATGTGCCATTGTATCATCATCAATGAATCTGCGGAAGTATTCTATTGGTTCTGAGGTAACTGATACGTGTGCCGAATCACCAGAGAAGGGCGGAGCTTCAGAAGATACATCTGAGGCTTCACGGTGTCTCCATAGCATCCGACGACGATCAAAGGTTACATCTGTGTCCTCCAGCTCTGATGCAGATGATTCTGAAAAAAAAAAAAGAAAACAAAGATATTAATTATCTGGCAACATAAACAATCATTTATTGGTATACTGGTGTACATGTTATTATTCTGATAATAGTAATAATGATAAAAATTATTCTAATCCACATTTTGGTATAAAGCGTTCCACAAGTAAGTCTCCGTCAGCCGATATTTAGTACCTGATGGACTAGGCTGAAACTGTACATAGGTTGTACACTGATGGACAAGGCTACAACTGCAGTCTGAAATAAAGTGGGCACATTAAAAAAAAAAACATCAATTAAATTCAACAAACCTGAATCGGTTGTGTCCGAGGAAGGGCCGGGTTGCCACGTGTTATCCAGGATGTCTTCAGCCTCACTGTCTGACAGCTCACTATCGCTAGAAGCCTCAGGTATTGGTCTATAGATTGCAGTCTTTTGGCTGTAAAACTTTTGAGGATCCATTGTGTTTAACTGTAAAAAAGAATTTAAAAAAAATGACAACATATACATTTTGTAATTCAAAAGTTTTTCATCACAAAATTGTTTAATCTCATCTGATGATACATTATGTTTTGTGATTACTGGCAATTTTAGTGGTTATCATGTGTAGTTTAGTTCTAAAAGTCAAGTCTAGATGAAGTAAATATGTTTTATTCATTTACAATATTATTAGTAATTTATACTGGTAATTCTACTATTTACATTGACCTTTTTAGGATACATAAAATTGCAAATAACAACTTTTTTTTAAATGATGAAGTTTAATCAATTATAATGAGAATAAAATACTAATGTTGTTGATTACAGAGAAATACAACATTAAATATCATTTATTAGGTAAAAAGCAACTGTTGCCAATTGGCAACATGAAGTGGTTTTTATTCCTTAATCGACTTTTGTTGCCAAATGGCAACATACCTAAAATGTAAAATAAGAGTAACTTATTTTATTTATTTATAACTATTAAAGCATTTGTTACAAAGATAAGTGGTTTAAGTTACTCAACATATTTTTTATACACCGTTTTCATAATAAGGAATTTTAAAAAATAATGTGAAGTAAACTCACCTCTCAATTCGATCTTGCAAACCAGCTACCATGCCTTGACAAAAGAGTGCGTGAAAAAAAAAGTATTTCTCCGACAAATGAGTTACCCGGTAATTTAAAATTGGGAATGTTTCTAGAACACAATAAAACAAAAAAATTATTAATTTGAACGCCGGATAGTGAAATAGATGACTTTAAACGGTATGTTGCCAAATGGCAACAAGGCCCAATAGAGGGTTAAATGTCATTTTCGTTTTCAGCACACCAAAATTAGTTAAGATCAGCTATTTTCATTTCTGGTACATTTTGGTTGTTGACTAGTGTTATTCGCTCTTACGGCACAATTCTAAAATGTATCTTCCGTCTGAAGCTATGTTCATGTATTGGAATGTATTAAATTGTTCCAAAAGTGTCCATTTGTTGTAAAGGCGAACTCTTGACAGGTCATTTTATTTGAAGTGATAATTACTTCTGTATTTTCGCTATTTACTTTATTTTTAGTTTCTTTTACCATTGTATCGATGTCACAGAATATTGGGTCTATCTCTTTTCCTCTCCAGAAGTATTTAGTTACTTTTTTTGTGTACTAAATATCCGTGGTCGCCACTTTTCCTTCTCTGCTATCAAGCAGATATTTAGTACTTTCATATCATCTTACACTCCTCTCAGTGATTATTCATCATGAACCCAAATGGGCCGGTCAGCGAACGAGCGTTGGGTTTACCTAAGGCGCGCCGGGCGATAAATTACCCGTCTGTGGACAGATTACAGACACGCACTTATCAGTCGGACACATCTGAGCAGAAATGTTGTAATAGTCCGGGCAGATGTAAGAAGTTATTTGTAAACATTGCCGAGAGAGGATCTGATGTTTTCATTCCATATTTGGGAGACATGACCTCTGCAGTAACGCGCAGAAATTTCTATGAGGAAATAATTTGAATTATCCCATCATAAACACGCATGTTTGAAACTGTTGGCAGGCACTCGAGATGTAAACATAACTACATTTCTGATTGGGGCCTGGTCTAATAGTAAACAACACGTGCCAGGAACGACAGGGGCAATATAACCTGACACCTTGGCCGGCTGAAAGCACTGTGAAAATCTACCTCGCACCAAGAATTCAACCAGACCTTGCCAGAGTAAAGATTTCAACCTTTTCAACCAGTGTAAATGTAAAATATATTCACAGTAAATATAATGAAAGTTTACAACCTTTTCAACAGATGTAAATGTTAACAAATTCAAACTATATTGGTAACATTTTCAACTATAGTTAAATATAAAACTATTCATTTTAAATGTAAAGATAGTTTTTCGCCCACTGGGATTAAGATTAATTCTCAGAGAGGGTAAAAGTTCTGAAGATAGATGGGATGGTGGAATGGGAAGATGGGGACACATAAGTATGTGTCGGGAAACTCAATACTCAGAGGGTATTCGTTTCTCATCTTTTGCCATACTAGCTGGTGGTACCATGAGGAAACTATTTTTGGAACAAGTGATGGTATAAGTGTCCTGAAGTCGACGCTAGACGGGTCTTAGAGACGCAGGACAAGCTTTGCAGTTACTCCCTGATTTTGCTCGGAACGTTCTGCAACTCTTAATCTTGACCATGAAAGTGAGAAATTCAGTCACCTATCTGCGAAGTACCAAAACACCAGCGGCAGCAGAAACATCATTGGCGGCTAAGTAGTCAAATAAAATCTGCCAAGTGAACCTTCCTCTTATATAATTCCCCATTAACATCATATGATGATCAATTTTTGTTAAAGAATATTTAATTTTTCATAACTGTTTAAACGTAAGTGATTATTCAATTTGTTACTTATTTCTATCCAAATTTAAAGTTGATTTATTCATTTTGAATGTGTTGTATCCGCATGTCTCAGACAATTTCTTAAATACACTCAATCAGAGCTACGAAGTAATAATAAGAGGAAATTCGCTGAATTAACTCAGTTGGGGGCTTGAACTAGCTATTATAAGATTACATAATCCTTCACAAAAGTTGTCAGAAGATCCTAGAGTTAACGTGCTCAGCCAATGCAGCATTGTTCTCGCTTTTCTGAATATCTTTTGAACACTCTCTTGAGGTAGAAGCATCATTTTCCTTCTATCTGCAACTCTGCCAAGAGTAATTATGTGCAAAGGTAGACACCTTTGAAGACCCACATCAGTTACTCTTGAGTTTTGGCCATTGTTGGACCACTACTGCAGAGCTAACGGGAGGCAACCCGGGGGTAGAAAAAAGTCAAAGTATCAAACGCCTTAATGTAGTCTATAAAGAACAAATAAAGATCTATTTTGTTTTCTACTAAAGTCCTTTCTCTGAATGTTCTCGTAATATAAATGACGTATTTGCATCTTTGCCTGTTACAAATAAACGCTATTCATCACCAGTTTCTGGTTATGTTTGTGTCTCACTTGTCGTATTTACTTTATTCGTGCACTGTATAAGGTAAGATTCGAACTCAGATTGTTTCTATTCAAATGAAGTAAACATTCGGTATAACATCGTTTAGTATGAAATTGTTCTACGTCGCTGTCGATAGAATTGCAAGAAGAAGATCGCGCGGTAAAAGTAAAAGAGATGGATTTGAAATAAAATATCGAAAATAGGTGATTCATTTTACTGGGAAAAAAATATAAGGAAAATGGCCAACGTTGCGGCCACAAGGCCTTCGTCAGTGAAATGAAAGAAAGTGAGCTCTAAGTAGGACACATGAGAAAATAAATAAAAATGAGTACTACTCGTAAAATCGACTGCCAGGTTATCGTGTTCAGCATCAAGAAAGCGCGCCACGGGAACATAACTTTAAAAAACTGTTAAAAATAAAAGTTAGATATATGTTGCACTTATGATGATAGGAAACTCTTTACAGAGCGATACAACAGGAGGCAATCTGATCATCAGAAGAAGTCCCCCCATCGGACAAGTGTTTCGGCCCAGTATACTCCTTTACACTCTAAGGGGGGCGGGCCCACTTGGGTCATGACTCCCAAGCGTCTCAGCCTCCTGTTGTCTTGTATCGAAAATGAACCCATTTCACTTATGGTAGCAACTTTAATCCACAACTCCGCCAGCCGTGGAGGCAATTGTGAAAGTAACAAAGAGAAGACAAATTATTCCGTTCGTTCCGTCGCACACACTGAGACACCATCGCGAAGCCGCCGAGCCTAGCCACTGAAATTCTGACTCTGACACCTCCTATAATATACATCGCCTGTTGCCCCTCAGTCACAGCCCGCTCACTAGTACACCACAAAACTCAGCGTTTTGTGGACTTAGAAAAATTCCTGGTGTTTTCTGTACCGCAGCGTTTATTGTCACGATTTCCATTGCCCATTGCGGTTGTTCCACAGCCAGCCTGATGCCTTTTCGGCAGTTTCACTAAGCCTCTTCAGTGCCCTTGTTCTCGCCTGTCCCTTCAGCCCCAACAGTTTCAATAGATCATACATTGATGCAGCCACAAGCCCTCTTGCGCCCACTTCAACAGCCATGACCCTTGTAGTGAACCCCTCGTGTCTCAGATCCGCGGCCAGATCACTATATTTGGCCGCTTTGAACGAATGTTGCTCGTCTAATCTGGATTCAAATGGCACGGTCAGTTCAATCAGTATGACCTGAAGCGTTGAAGAAGAATGAAGCACTATATCCGGCCGTCTCCGCGATTTTCTGATACTCTCTGGATATGCCCCTCGTCCAGGTAGGTCTACCGCCATCTCCCAGTCATTTGCACAATCAAGAAGAGATGGTAAACTGCTACCTGGTTTACTCGGTTTGGGGTGTGCTGACTTTCCTGCCCTCAGAAAGTATGTATTTGCGGTGCTCGGCCTGGGTTTGCTGTTCGCCTTCATCCTTGCTAGATCTATTGTCGCAGCAAGCTCATTTAGCACTTTGTTATGGCGCCAGGTGTATCGCCCTTGCCCTAATGACACCTTACACGCTGAGAGCACGTGTTCGAGTGTCTGCCTCCCCTGGCACAGGGGGCACTGCTCATCATCCGACTTTCCCCATTTCACAAGGTTGGTGGCCGACGGCAGCAGGTCATACATTGATCTAACAACGAAGCTGAGCCTAAGAGGTGCCATATGCCATATATCATTCCATGTCAAGGACCTCTGCAGGGCTCCTTCCCATGTAGTCCATTGGCCTTGTTGGACCTGCTGCACTGCTTTTTGCAACCTCTTATCATTCTCAGCCTCTCGTATCTCATGAACAACCATGTCTCTGCGCTCCCTGCTTGATGCCTTGGACCACCAGCGGATGTCTCCATGACCAAATCCCCGTCTATTCGTCTGTGTGTATCCGATTACCTCCCTCAGTTTGAGTGACTCTTGGGCAGCATCAACAGCTTCTTCCACTCTCCACTTCCTTCCTGTTTTCAGTGTGGGCTGAATGGACTTAACCACGTCATCAGCTGACTCGCGTAGCATCATTGCAAGCCTTGCCTTTCCAACTTTGTACTCTTCAACAACTGACTTGAAAGGAAGCAGAAGTTTTGACTTTTTGCAGTACAGTGCTACATCTGACAGACCTGGTGGTACCCCTAGCCACTTTCTCATGAACTTTTTGACCTTCTGCTCTATAGCTTCGACTGTACTTGTGCTTATTTCATATATAAGCAGTGGCCACAGCAACTTCGGTATCAACATGAACTGGAGGCACCACAGTTTGAACTTTCCCAAGAGTCTGCTTTGGTCTATGATCTGTAGCCCTCTGTCTGCCATTTCTATTGTCTGTTGCACTGCCTTCGAGTCTTTTAATGAGGCATCGTACACCCTGCCAAGACTTTTAACAGGTTCCTCAATAACAGTAGGGATTCTTTGGTTGGAAACCACGAATATGTCTTCTGCTATCTTCCCTTTCCTGACTGATAGGCTTCTCGACTTCTTGGGTTTGAAGCTCATTCTGCACCAGCTGACTAGTTCATCCAGGCGTTTTAACATCCTCCGGGCCTGATGTTCATCTGATGTCAGAATTGTTGTGTCATCCATGAATGCTTTGAGCGGTGGCATGTGACACATTCCCCCGAGCTTTGGACCTATAGCCATTCCTTCAGCCGCATTGAGGATTACCTGCATAGCCATCACGAATAGTATCGGAGAGATGGTACACCCCATTGCAATTCCAACTTCAAGGCCAATCCACTTCGTTGTGTACTCTCTGGTTGAAAATCTGACAGCAAACCCTGCGAAATACAGCTTCAGCATTGCTGCAATCTCTTGTGGAACATGATACATTTCCAGGGCCTGCCACAACATCTGGTGTGGAACTTAATACAAATTCTAAGTTCTCTGAAACAGTAAAACAGACATAATTTTACCAAGGTAGATCTTTACAGAGCTCCCTGTTACTAAAGTAGATTTCCTAGCTCCTGGGTAGCCTGCCACTGCCATAGAGAGTATGTCTGCGATTATTCTCATGGATTATGCGTGCAACAGACAACGAAAGGGAAAAAAAACGGAATTTAAAGAACATACGACAAACATGAAGACAATCATGAGTTTTTAGTACACATACAGACAAAAAACGAGAAATAACTAACAGTTCATCATCATCATCATCTTCCTTAGCTCCTTTAGAGGGCATAGGGGCATCCACTGAAGCTGGCTCTTTTGTTGAAAGCCTTCACCAAGTAGCCACACGCTCTTGCAGAAAGCCTTCACCAAGTAGTCACTCGCTCTTACAGAAAGCCTTCACCAAGTAGCCACACGCTCTTGCAGAAAGCCTTCACCAAGCAGTCACATGCTATATACAGAAAGCCTTCACCAAGCAGTCACACGCTCTTGCAGAAAGCCTTCACCAAGCAGTCACACGCTCTTACAGAAAGCCTTCACCAAGCAGTCACACGCTCTTACAGAAAGCCTTCACCAAGTAGCCACACGCTCTTACAGAAAGCCTGCCCCAAGTAGCCACACGCTCTTGCAGAAAGCCTTCACCAAGCAGTCACACGCTCTTACAGAAAGCCTTCACCAAGCAGTCACACGCTCTTGTAGCTGTAGTTTATGTAGCACTTGTTTTACAAAATGAGGTTGGCAACCCCATGCACAGACTTAACAATAGAAGCATCGTAAAAAGTGCTACACGTAAAATAATGGAAAACAAGAGAAATTATAATTAATATTTATTTAGGTGAAAAATTTAATACAGATGAAAGATCAGAAAATTGAAAACGTGCTCATTTTTACCATTTTGGGAATCATCATTAAACGTTCAAAGTGGTCAAGTATAACGATCTGGCCGTGGGTTCACTGCAAGGGTCATGGCTGTTGAGGTGGGTGCAAGGGGTCTCGTGTCTGCCTCAGTGTATGATCTACTGAAACAGTTCGGGTTGATGGAACAGTCAAGAACAATGGGCACTTAAGAGGCTCAGCGAAACTGCGGAAAAAGCATCGTGCTGGCTGTGGAACAACCGTAAAGGGTTATGAAATTCGGGACAGTAATTTGTTTTCAACACAGGTGTTACTTTCCCAATTGCCATTGCCTCCAGCTGGCAGAAAATAGGAGTGAATTTGAAAGCTACAACCAAACTAAAATCACGTATCTGGCCAGATGTTCAAAATGGTTTGCTGACTACTCGTCAGTCGTCGATTTCTGTGGTGAGGGCACATCCCGGGCGTTCTTGCAGGGGTAACAACTCCGAATGTCAAGGCAAGGATCTTCAAATCCCGTCGAAGGCAGGCATTTAGCGTAGACCACAAGCTATTGATAAACAGACGCGTACCAAGCTGGTACCACACAACCGTATTGGGTGAAAATTTACCTACTTCTTGCACATGGACACTTCAGAATAATGTCGGGCTATTGGTTTTGATGCCATCTTACAAGTAGTCAGGGTATTAATGTTAGTTATTATCCCACTATTATCCTTATAAAGGTTCCGAGAACATATGGTTTCTAGTATTATAAATTTGAGTTTTCTTTCTGATTAATCTCAGAAGATCTTCAATACTTGGTCCGGTCCTCTCTATGGGGAATCCGGTCTTGGCTTGTCTGAACATGTCGCCTTGACTCAATGGAAAACAATGCCGGGATCTAAAATTGTGCTACATTATAAGGGACTTTTTGTCCACGCTCCCAGCTTCCTACACAGTGAAAGTCTCGAATCAGAAGTAGTCTATTTTAACACATTTCGTCTAGATCAAACATATTCGAATGTGACTTTTGTATAAGTCCTCTCCCCCACCCTTCTCATACCAACATGCAGTTTGAAAATCCCCCCATATAAGGTATGAACGCTACCGGTACTTTTTATGAATCATGTTTATGACTCATGATATAACCTTAGTTTAAACTGTTATCATAAATGTTGACAAACACGGCGTCCATCTCAGGAAGTATTACACAATTTTCATGCCACACTTCAAGTAATCTGCCGTGTGCTTTACATACTCCTGTCGGCACATTTGCATTTAATCTCCCGATTATCAATACACGAAAACTCACCATCCTGGCTTAAGGTAAATATTGCCCCGCCGGTGTCTACTTTAACAAAGGCTGTTCAGTTAACCTATCTCGCTACTTCAGACCGGAAATTGTGACGTAACCGTACACAAACAACTCTCCCCTTGCACAGATGAGAGTCAGTGTGGTTTCAAAACAAGATAACAACACAACATCTGAGTCGTTGCGTGCAAATTATAAAAGTAGGTACGAGTAAAGAAAAAATAATGGGAAGGACACGGGAGAGAAGACAATCCTAATACAGACAAATGAAAAGCACGGGCAATTCGCCACAGTTATATTAGGGCGCATGTCGAAATAGAAAATACGTTGCGATCTGTTTCAGAAATTTCACCATGTTCATTGCATTATACACCAATAAACACAGGACATTGTGAGTTGGGGTAACTCCAAATTCATAATGAAGACCAAAGCTGCGGTATATAATGCCTGTGCCAGCAGCACGCTTCAATATGGCAGCGAGACATAGACAACTTATGCAAAGGAAGAAAGAAAGCTCATTAACTTCTATCATCGGTCTCTACGACACATCCTTGGTATTTCGTGGAAGGACAAAGAGATAAATGTTGAGGTGTTTCACGTGTTGGCCTTCAAAACATGTATACACTGCTGGGATAGCGCAGACTACGCTGGCTTGGCAATGTCCGTCGCATGGAAGATGGTCACATCCTTAAAGATTCTTCTTCGGACATCTGGCAGGTGGCAGACGAACAACCGGGCGTCCACAGCTGATGATCAAAGTCTGCAAGAGAGACATGAAGGCACTGGACATAAATGCAGCAGCCTGGGAAGATGAAGCTGGTGTTCGCATAAAGCGGCCATCCTCCCTACGGCGAAAAGAAGCTCTCACAACAAGCAGAAAAGAACAGGACGTGCCGAAAGGAAACACTAGGAAAATAAAGCAGCTGAGGGCTGTCACCTCAGGGGCACATTCTCATAGTCAGTCATGACTGAAGGGAGCTAGTCCACCAGTGAAATCTGATTATTTTATTTCTAACAAATGAAACGACAGTTATCACATATGTTTCATGACAGTAATTGGCGTCTGTCTAGTAGCTTCCGGAGGTTCATTATGAGGCGAGGACAGATTAGGACTAAAGCACCCTCGGGCAAATCGTAAGAGGCGACTAACAGGAGGTTTTTTTCTTGTGTCCGACAACCTTGTCACACCACTACAAGAGAACATGAATGCTTTGATGCATGCTTCCATATTCAGAAAAAACGAGAACAATGCTGCATTGGCTGAGCACGTTAACTCTAGTGTGACAGGGGCTAGGTGTGGTTGAGGCGAACGTATGTCGATGTGGCTCCCTCACACCCACCCAAGACCCATGCACTAAGAAAATTTTATTAAGGATCGTTTGACAGGGGTTGCAATTATTAGTTGCTTGCAACCCTCTCAGCAGCAGACTTAGCAATTCAAGCAACACAAAGCCTTATACAGATCAACATTTAATACTACCGAACACCCAGACAGTGTTCGTAGACTATAAATCCTAGGCATGATCTTCAGATTTCAACTCTGGTTTGGCGACTTCTTTTCTCTGCGTCTAGCGTTGAAATGACAGAAGATTTCAACCGGCCAAACTCAGGCGTGGTCAGTCTGAGCGCTTCTCTTCTCTGATTGGCTGCTACTCTATCAGCGGCATTATTAATGTTCTATTTTTAGATGTAACCTAAAATGGCTGCCACATGCTATGTTGTGGTAGAAGGTACAGAACAACCGACAAAATGGCGATGAACAACAGACGAGATGACGATGGCACTGTCACATATTCCCCGCCTGATTTTGTTGTCGTCCCGACAACTGCACTAAGCTAGGCGCTTCAGTCGTAATCTCTCAGAACGTCTCGGGGCAGGACCCTCTATCGACTGCAGGGCATACCAGCCTGGTTCGGGCGTTAAACCATGTGCGTCCTCCCCAGGGTCTGTCTCTTCTGGCAAAGCTGGTGCTTCAAGTAGGCCTAGTGTCGTATATACCAAATCTGGAGCATCATCTCTGTCTCCACTTCGTCTAAGTTCGTTGCCAGTGACTCTAATGCTCGGACTCGCTCTATCTGTTCGTTGGATTACATATGGACCCCCTGTCATTGTGAGAGCGCGAACTACAATGTACTCCTCTTTTGACCACATGTCACGAATTTTGGGTCTTTCAGCGTAGTGCATTCTTTTCCTCACCAATTCTCCCACCTGTAGTGGAATAGAACACGTCACCTTGTCACATATCTCTTTCCGGACCGCTGCTAACTTCTGCAACTGTGCCTCTGCCCTTACGTGCGCCTCTCGTTACCTGGAAATGTGCCATTCAAGCCACTGGTCAACCGTAGCTGGTTCTTCGTCACCTGATGAATGGCCTAATATGAAATCGATGGGCATTTTCGGCTCCCTCCCAAACAAAAGATAGTCAGGGGAGTAACCCGTAGATGCACGGGGAGTAGCGTTGTAGACTGCAAGGACCTCTGCCAGGTGGTCAGACCATCTCCGTTTCTCATTTGTGGACAATGGCCTTAAGAGATCATGCAATGTCCTGTTAAACCGCTCCCACTGGCCATTTCCACGAGGATTGTATGCCATCGTTAGACTTTTCTCGATGCCATATGCTCTGCATAGTTCGGATATGACAGCTGATTCGAAATTTCTACCCTGGTCGGAATGAAGCCTCTGCGGCACACCTAGGTACAAAAACCACTTTTCTACCAACACTCGGGCCACGGTGGTTGCTTTTTGGTCTCTGGTTGGGACGGCAACTGCAAACTTGCTAAATACATCAGTTATAATGAGTACATTCTCGTAGCCTCGTGCGTCTCTTTCCAGCAGCGTAAAATTCATGACGACTGCTTCAAAAGGCTTGGATGCCAGCAGGTTACCAGATGGACCTTGGATCTTGAGATGCGGGGCTTTTGCTATATTGCATCTACTGGACCTTCTGCAGAATGTCTCTACATCATGCGTTATGCCATCCCAGAAACACCTGTTCCTCAGTATCTGCAACATGCGGTCAGACCCTGATGGCCAGTTTTGTGCACTACCTCCAGAACTCGCGTTTTTAAAGATTCTGGAACCACTAGCTGCGTTATCTTAGTCCCATTTGGTCCGCTTACTGTCCGATACAGCAAGCCTCCGATTAGTGTTAAGCGCCTACGCTGCCTTAGTAGCTTCTTTGCTGGTTTTGATAATCTCCTCATCTCCTCCTTGGGCAATCTAGTACTATCTCTCATAATTCTGGAGGCTGTCATTATATCAGTATCAGCCTCCTGCAGTGATAACAGTTCTTCAAGAGAATAGGATGGAAACGTTAGTGCCGCAACTGTGCCTGCATCTGGGCCTATTGCATCTCCCATCTCCACTGCTCCACACACAGCCCTTAACTCCATATTCTGCAGCAACCCTAACCTTGGGGGTATATCTGTTGGGCGGGCTGGCACTAATGCTATGTGACTGATGGCGACATCATCATCTTCATCGGTGTGTTCTGGATTCTCAATAGGATACCGAGAGAGGTAGTCAGCATTTCCGTTCGCTCTACCTGCCTTGTGTTTGATAGAGTAATTGAACATCGACATCTGTGCTATCCACCTCTGTTCGATTGCGCCAAGCTTAGACTTTTGCCACAGAACCAAACTCCTGTTGTTGGTAAACACCTCAACTTGAGTACAGTGCAGATAACTCATGAACTTTTCCGTCATAGCCCATTTCATGCTTAGCAACTCTAGTTTCATGCTACTTTTGGCATTTTTCTCTGATGGTCGGAGAGTGGGACTGGCATATGCTAACATCCTTTTCTTGCCATCTTGCACTTGTGACAGCGCGGCTCCCAATCCCTAGTATGAGGCATCCACTTCCAGTATAAATGGCACAGAAAAATCTGGGAAACCAAGAAGAGGAGTAGACGTAAGTATAGCTTTCAACTGCTTAAAAGCAACATCACACACCTGGGTCCACAGTTCTCCTATGGCAGTTTTCCTGGACCTTCGTTTACCCTGTGGATCTTGGTCTTCATTTAACTGAGCAACCAGTTCATGCAGTGGGCGTGCTAAAGTGGCAAACCCGGGCACAAACCTCCGATAATAACTGGCAAGACCAAGGAATGCACGTAACTCTGTCTGTGTTATGGGTATTGATGCCTCTTTAATAGCCTGTATCTTATCGTCCATCACTCCAATGCCCTCTTCAGATACCGTATGACCCAAAAATTCCACTTTTGGCTTGCATAAATGACATTTAGCGCATTCAACTTTAGGCCTAGTTGCTGCAACCACTGGAAAACTTTTTCAAGCCGCCACAGGTGTTCTGTAAACCTGGTTGAGTGCACAAGAATGTCATCTAGATAGACCAGTAACAGCTGGAACATCATATCGTGCATGGAACTCTGCATCAGTCGCTGAAAAGTACGGGCTGAATTAGCTAGTCCCATGGGCATTCTAGTGTACTCATACAATCAAAATGGTGTAGTGAACGATGGCGCTGTCACAATAGGATCTAGGATTTTTTGTGAAGAATTAAGCAATGATTAATTTCATCTCGTTCAAGCCCCCACTCTTGATTTATTCAGTGGAATTCTTATTATTATGGTATAGCTCTGTTTAGAGTGTATTTGGTAAACTGACTGAGACAAACAAGCAGTATATCATAAATGATTAAATAGAAGTTAAATTTGTATAATTACAAATAACACAATTTAATAATCACTTCAGTTTTTAAAAATTGAATAATTTAAAAGAAAATGTTAATCCTTGGAGGATGGTAGAATGTTTAGTTAAGAAGTCACGTGGCAGCTTATAGAACTACTTAGCTGTCAGTGACGGCTCTGTTCCTTCTAATGGTTTGGTTCCTGGTAGACTGATCATGCTCGTCGCTGGTCAAGGTCGTAGGGTGTAGCACGTTCCCAGAAGTGTCAGGGAGTGTCTAAGAAGCTGGTCCTTCGTTTTAAAGCTCAGGCCACTTTTCCCTTCTTCTTCCAGAGGTAGTACCCTCAAATGGACCACCACCAAGCTAATCCTGGCTCACAGACTTTTTGCTCCGATGAAAGTTGTTAAGGCACTTGATTAGGCCTCTTACACGAGTTCTTAAGGGTCGTTACTTTTATAAGATAATTCCCTCTATGACTCCGTATGTTTCAGTTTCTTCGGATTCCTCAGCCTTAGTTATTAAAATGGTTTTCCTGGGCTCTGGGCCTTCAAGATTGTTCCACAAAGTCCGGTCTGATAAATGGAAATTCTGAATTCTAACTTCTGGCAAGTCTGGGGTCGTCTTTTGGCAAGCGATTCTCACAGTGAAGTTATACTTGAACAAACGCCCGGTTATATTGCCTGTCGTACCTCCGCATCTGTGTGTTATGAAGCTACTCAGGGCTCCAATTATTTCAAACATGCGTATGTTGGGGGTGGCGATTTCAAAATATTCCGACATGGAATAATTTTGCGCGTGATGCAAAGATCACATCTCCCATATATGACAATCAAACGTCCGATGCCTCGTGTACAAACTCATAAACACATCGGTAAACTCTCTCAGCAATGTGTGTAAGATGTATGTCGTGAAACGAGTGTGTGTAACCCCACTACTTTGTTAAATCATTATGTCGGGATACAAATGTCCCCAGCCAATCAACGCACAGTTGCTGAGCCGGAATAAATTACAAGAAGTTACGCCAGGAAAAAACTTAAGCCCTTTTTTTCGGATGTGGGTCGCGGCCATCTTGTTCACGCAAGATGGCGGAAAAAACGAATAAAATTAGTCTGTACGACGCCGGGGCTAAACTGCAGGAAACCAATCAGCTTGCCCCGCCAGGAACCAACCAAAAGCTTGGCTTAAGCATTCATCTACCTATATAATCGGGCGAGATTTTATGCAAAAACACGCAACACCGACACGACGCCAGAGATACCGACCGACTGAAGAGGAGCTGTCAACTTTGATTTATAGCTTACCTGGAGTGCATTGACCTGCAGCCTGCTTCACTAAGTCGAGTCAAAACCTGGCCGGTTTAAAAAAATCTTAGAGGGTAAATATAATTCACTATAAACTGGTAGGAAAATAGGTACAGCAGGTCTATAATGTTGGTATTTGTTGTGTGTCATTTATAATACCTACACCTGTATATATTTAATATATTTTGGTTCACTATGAATGTATCAGGTTACTGATTGTATCTTGGGGCATTAGGTAAAAGGATTGTATTTCCTGATATGGATTGATGAAGACGAAGACTAATAGGACTCATACTTCAACCTATTGTCTCCTATAACTTCAATCTATTATCTCAGACCAACTGAAATATAGCCAAAACAGTCCTTGTTAGGACTCAATCTATTGTCTCCTATAACTCACTCTATTGTCTCCTATAACTTCAGTCTATTATCTCAGATAAAACCAACTGAAATATAACCTAAACAGTCCTTGTTAGGACTCAATCTATTGTCTCCTATAACTCAATCTATTGTCTCCTATAACTTCAGTCTATTATCTCAGATAAAACCAACTGAAATATAACCAAAACAGTCCTTGTTAAGACTCAATCTGTTGTCTCATCTAACACCAATCTAGTGTCTCCTATAACTCCCACCTGATATATCACCAAACAGTCCTCGTCTCATATACTCCTATCATAAGAACATAACAATATTGTTAGAATATATGTTACCAGCTTGTATAGCACTTGTCAGAGAGGGCCTGGTATATTATAGGGGAAAGGAAATGGTTGTATCACACCTAGGTGTACATATTATTGGATGTATTCATGTATTGAATTTATATTATTGGATGTATTCATGTATTGAATTCATATTATTGGATGTATCCATGTATTAATTTGTCAGAAAGAATGTTTTGCAAGTAGACACCTGTCTTGTCTCGCTATTGCTAAATCATACTGAGCCATGTTGTCATTCATCCTACATGCAGACACCCGAGACACGCTCATATCATATACAATAAAAATAGGTGGGCTTGAGGACAGAAATTAGCCCCTATTTTTCCTTGTTACAGGTTTTATTCGTGTCATCAAAACTGAGATCGTGGGTCGTCAATCCAGCTGCCTGGAACTCCGCAGGAGCATAGAGGTTGCACAGAATCTACATCTTTGGTCCCCCTCAGTCTTGGGTGGGCTAAAGGAACGATCCTCAGCCGGTTGTGTGTCAACCAAACTAAGAAGGACAGAACGTTTGAGAGATGAGTACACATTAGTACCATTTCCGTAGGCAATTGTGAGCAAAAGTTAGTGTCAGTGACGAGAAAGAGATTTAGCGTAGAAAGAGACAAGATTAACAGCATAGCTAATAATTGTTATAGACGTAATTAACAGCACAGCTGATACCTGTACTATAATTGAATAACAGCACAGCTGATATAATGTTTTGTTCCTATAATTGGAAAACTTATTGTAATATATTTATATATCTATATAAATATTTGTAAATCATATGTAAACTTACAAATCCATTACATTCCATTTTTCAACATTCACCTTTCAGCACAAGAGTAGATAGTGTATATACTAAATAAATAATAAGGAAATTGTATTTGAAGACTTGTCAATTTTATCATTGTTAAGTAAAATCTGTTTCCTTGTCTTAATATCACAGTTAGTTACACAGCGGAGGTGGCAAGTTATGTCGGTCTCCTCTCTACTAATTTTTCGAGATCAGAACATTCACAGCCGTAACTAATTTGTGATACCAGTAGTTCTCTCAGACACTGGGACTTCACCATTTTCTGCAGAAATTCTATTTCTGTAATTGTCAGTACTATACTGATCCTAGAGCCAATAAAAACCTCACGCCACACTGGGGGCTCGTTCCTGGGATATTTCTATATACCTTGAGCCATACTTAGTCTATTCATCTAACTACTAACTCTATCTTGTGCCACCCATAGATAAGATAAAAAAACTTTTTTTGAGAAAATCATAATAGGGTTTTTTTTTAAATTTATTTTCTTAGGTGGAGTACCATTTAGTACTCAGTAAATAGTTGATGCTCACAAAGTTGCACGGAAATTTTTTGTTCAATTAAATTAATTACGTTTAATTACAATAATTTGGTTATAGTAAATTTACATACCGTATCTAAGTAACGCCATGGCTGATCTAGTGAAGTTCAGAACTGCGATCTTGCAGATGGGTAAGGAATTAAATATGACAGGTGATGCTCTTACTCAGTATGTCACAACAGAAGTGGACAAACACATGGATAGGGAAGAAAGAAAATTGCAAGTAGAAGCTGAAAGAGAAGCCAAAAGAATGGAAGCTGAGAGAGAAGACAAAAGACTGGAAGCTGAGAGAGAAGACAAAAGACTGGAAGCTGAGAGAGAAACCAAAAGATTAGAAATTGAAGCCAAGAAATAGGAGGCTGAAAATGAGGAAAGGAAATTACAAGCAGAGAGAGACCATCAGTTGAGATTAAAAGAGCTTGAAATTCAGGCAAATACTGGCAATAATGGTGGTAGCTCACTTCACTCTGAGAGTAGCTCCAGCCAGAGCACCTCAAGTGGGGCCATGAATTTTCATCTGGACCCATTTGTTGAGAAAGAAGACGCCATTGAGTCGTACCTGGATAGATACGAAAGACTTGCCACTACCTATGGCTTAGTGAAAGAAAAGTGGAGTCTTAAACTATCTCAGGGATTGAGAGGTGTGGCCTACGATGTATATTTGAAGCTCTCAAGAGACGACCAGGAAGATTACGAAATCCTGAAGCAGGCACTGCTTGTGAGATATGAAAAGAACTCAGAATCATATAGAAAGAAATTCCGAACAGCTAAACGTCTTCCAGGAGAAAACTATCACCAATTCTCTGCTAGATTGGAAACCTATTTGGAAAAATGGAGTAGTTTAGGAAAGTGTCAGGATCTGAAAGAAATGGTAGTGATGGAGCAATTGAAAGAGTCCATGCCTCAAGAAATGAGGAAGTTTATCATGGAACAAGGAGCAGAGAGATTGGGAGATATTGTAACTGTTGCTGAGAGATATCAAGCAGCTTAGGCAGAATTATTAGGAAACAGGAAGAAGCAGGGTGAAAACTTCAAATCACCACAAAACTATACCAAATATGAACAAAAGGACCATACCACAAGAAACAAACAAAGATTTGACCAAAAGGACAAAAACCCTCTAAGATCGGATAAGACACCTTACCGGAAGGAAGGAAAGTGGTGTAAAACTTGTCTAATGAGTAACCACAATACTGCAGACTGCAGAAGGAACAACCCTCCTTATTACGCTGCGTGTCTCACAACAGGGAACAAGGGAAGGAACAAACGAACGAACGAACTTTATTTTTAAAGAGTTGAGAATTGGGCACGCAGGCGCGTCTAACAAGGAAGGAAGGAACTGGCAGTTAGTCAGAATGACCTCCATCATCCCCCTGTCTGTGAGGAAGTGACATGTAATGGCACTAAAATTCAGTGCTTATATGATTCAGGTTTGGAATTCGACTCAGTCGTGAGTGCAACCCTAGTGCACCCTGACCAACTTACCACAGAAACAGTGGACATACAAGGGGCAATGCAGGGAACCGGCACCATGACACTTCCCATAGCAAGGATCAACGTGAGAACTCGCTATGTGGAAGGAGTGATAAGAGCAGCAGTAAGTGATGATCCTTTATACCCGCTGGTAATAGGATGTAAATATGTCTTTTTGGGTGACCCAATAAAACCTGTTGTCATGGCAGCAAACCATACCAGGTCGAGCACCAAAAAAGGAGGAGGGAGATCCAATAAACATTCATCGTACAAAGCTGAAAAAAGCTGAAACAGCAGATAGCACATTGAAGCCTTGTTTTGGCAAATTGCCAAAGGCCCATAACCCTCCAGAGAAAGGAGACTACTATATTGAAAATGGCCTACTCTACAGACAAGCTGGAAAAGGACCTAAAAGGCATGGACAGCTGGTAGTGCCAAAATTCTACAGGGAGGAAATTATGGAGCAAGAGCATGCTACATCATGCAGTGGTCACAGAGGAAAAGGGGCCACTGGTCAAAATATAGCATTGCGATATTACTGGCCAGGAATAATTGAAGACATAAGTCGGTATATGAAATCCTGTTTAGAATGTAACCAGGTAACCTCATTCAGAAGCGTAGACCAGTTACAGGACCTAGGGAAGCATTGTTGCGGATGTAGGCCCACAAAGAAAATACACAAGAGAAAACAACAGGTAGATGCAGTGATAAAGAGAAAACAAAATCACAACAAGTCTACTGTTACACCAGTAACCATGGCAACTCTCCGTATTGTACAGAGAGGGGACGAGAGACATCCCACCCCGACTAAATATTTGTCGGAACACCATGGCCTGGATCATTTGGAAAATTTGGTTAGTCAGCAACCAGTATTAAAAAAGCTGCAGAAACAAACCCGAACCATAGGAGGTAGGAACCAGGGCTGTACCAAACAGTTGATGGAGACAGGCCCCACTTCGGTATACTGCCCCTTACAATAGAAATAGGTATGGGTCCGGCAACGTTGTTGTATTGCCGTCCCCATACACGGTCCACTGGAAGCATTGTTGCGGACATGGACTGAACAATAGCAAGCACAAGCACTCAAGGATGAGATTGACCAAGGATGAGATTGACTATCTCTTAAAAGAGAAAATTATTTCAAAGTCTGAAAAATGCTCCCAGTATCTTTTCAAGAATGATGAGGAAATTATTGGAACCTCTACAAAATCCCCATATCACTAACTTAATGGATGACATTCTTGTTGCTACAAACACATTTGAAGAGCATATAGTAGCGCTCTCCATGTTGTTTGACAGACTGAGAACCACTGGATTGACTGCACGTCCAACCAAGTGCTATATCGGTTGTAAGGAGTTGGAATTCTTAGGTCACACTATTTTTACAGGTCATATGTCTCCTGACCCAAAGAATATAAAGAAGTTAAAAAAGGCACCCAGACCTCAAACGAAGAAAGATGTGAGATCATTCGTGTCATTATGTGGGTTCTATCAGAAGTACATACCCCACTTTAACTCTCTGTGTGCACCATTAACTAACTTAACTAAGAAAGGACAGCCTGATAAAATCCAATGGAATGCTGATTGTGAAAAAGCTTACACAGAGCTAAAAGCAAAACTCACCAGCAAACCAATCCTTACGCTACCCGATATCACACAGGAATTTGTATTAAGGACGGACGCTAGCAGTATAGGTATTGGTGCAACTTTCTTGCAGAAATCAAAAGCCCAGCCGGATGAACTTTTACCAGTCGCCTACGCCAGTAGGAAGCTGAATGCAGCTGAGTTGAACTACTCGACCATAGAGAAAGAATGTTTGGCTCTAATTTGGTCCATCGACAAATTTTAACCTTACCTGTATGGGACACACTTCATTGTCCAAAGCGATCATCAGCCTTTAACATTCTTGGCTGCATCTAAAAAGTTAAATTCGAGATTGTTAAGGTGGAGTCTGCTTCTGGCGCCTTATTCCTTTACCGTGAATTACATTCCGGGAAGAGACAATGTAGGAGCTGATTTTTTAAGTCGACACCCTATTACTCTGGAAGGATAGACGCAAAATGATTAACTTCAGCAGGTGTTTACACTTCAGCTATGACAGGTCACAGCTAGGAAAGGATGGGACTATGTCGTGAAACGAGTGTGTGTAACCCCACTACTTTGTTAAATCATTATGTCGTGATACAAATTTGCCCCAGCCAATCAACGCACAGTTGCTGAGCCGGAATAAATTACAAGAAGTTACGCCAGGAAAAAAACTTAAGCCCTTTTTTCGGATGTGGGTCGCGGCCATCTTGTTCACGCAAGATGGCGAAAAAAACAGAATAAAATTAGTCTGTTCGACGCCGGGGCTAAACTGCAGGAAACCAATCAGCTTGCCCCGCCAGGAACCGACCAAAAGCTTGGCTTAAGCATTCATCTACCTATATAATCGGGCGAGATTTTATGCAAAAACACGCAACACCGACACGACGCCAGAGATACCGACCGACTGAAGAGGAGCTGTCAACTTTGATTTATAGCTTACCTGGAGTGCATTGACCTGCAGCCTGCTTCACTAAGTCGAGTCAAAACCTGGCCGGTTTAAAAAATCTTAGAGGGTAAATATAATTCACTATAAACTGGTAGGAAAATAGGTACAGCAGGTCTATAATGTTGGTATTTGCTGTGTGTCATTTATAATACCTACACCTGTATATATTTAATATATTTTGGTTCACTATGAATGTATTAGGTTACTGATTGTATCTTGGGGCATTAGGTAAAAGGATTGTATTTCCTGATATGGATTGATGAAGACGAAGACTAATAGGACTCATACTTCAACCTATTGTCTCCTATAACTTCAATCTATTATCTCAGACCAACTGAAATATAGCCAAAACAGTCCTTGTTAGGACTCAATCTATTGTCTCCTATAACTCACTCTATTGTCTCCTATAACTTCAGTCTATTATCTCAGATAAAACCAACTGAAATATAACCAAAACAGTCCTTGTTAGGACTCAATCTATTGTGTCCTATAACTCAATCTATTGTCTCCTATAACTTCAGTCTATTATCTCAGATAAAACCAACTGAAATATAACCAAAACAGTCCTTGTTAAGACTCAATCTGTTGTCTCATCTAACACCAGTCTATTGTCTCCTATAACTCCCACCTGATATATCACCAAACAGTCCTCGTCTCATATACTCCTATCATAAGAACATAACAATATTGTTAGAATATATGTTACCAGCTTGTATAGCACTTGTCAGAGAGGGCCTGGTATATTATAGGGGAAAGGAAATGGTTGTATCACACCTAGGTGTACATATTATTGGATGTATTCATGTATTGAATTTATATTATTGGATGTATTCATGTATTGAATTCATATTATTGGATGTATCCATGTATTAATTTGTCAGAAAGAATGTTTTGCAAGTAGAAACCTGTCTTGTCTCGCTATTGCTAAATCATACTGAGCCATGTTGTCATTCATCCTACATGCAGACACCTGAGACACGCTCAATATCATATACACTATAAATAGGTGGGCTTGAGGACAGAAATTAGCCCCTATTTTTACTTATTACAGGTTTTATTCGTGTCATCAAAACTGAGATCGTGGGTCGTCAATCCAGCTGCCTGGAACTCCGCAGGAGCATAGAGGTTGCACAGAATCTACATCTTTGGTCCCCCTCAGTCTTGGGTGGGCTAAAGGAACGATCCTCAGCCGTTGTTGTGTGAACCAAACAAAGAAAAACAGACCTTAGAGAGATGAGTACACATTAGTACCATTTCTGTCAGCATTGTGAGCAAAAGTTAGTGTCAGTGACGAGAAAGTGATTTAGCGTAGAAAGAGACAAGATTAACAGCATAGCTAATAATTGTTATAGACGTAATTAACAGCACAGCTGATACCTGTACTATAATTGAATAACAGCACAGCTGATATAATTTTTTGTTCCTATAATTGGAAAACTTGTTGTAATATATTTATATATCTATATAAATATTTGTAAATCATATGTAAACTTACAAATCCATTACATTCCATTTTTCAACATTCACCCTTCAGCACAAGAGTAGATAGTGTATATACTAAATAAATAATAAGGAAATTGTATTTGAAGACTTGTCAATTTTATCATTGTTAAGTAAAATCTGTTTCCTTGTCTTAATATCACAGTTAGTTACACAGCGGAGGTGGCAAGTTATGTCGGTCTCCTCTCTACTAATTTTTCGAGATCAGAACATTCACAGCCGTAACTAATTTGTGATACCAGTAGTTCTCTCAGACACTGGGACTTCACCATTTTCTGCAGAAATTCTATTTCTGTAATTGTCAGTACTATACTGATCCTAGAGCCAATAAAAACCTCACGCCACACTGGGGGCTCGTTCCTGGGATATTTCTATATACCTTGAGCCATACTTAGTCTATTCATCTATCTACTAACTCTATCTTGTGCCACCCATAGATAAGATAAAAAAAACTTTTTTTGAGAAAATCATAATAGGATTTTTTTTTTTAATTTATTTTCTTATGTGGAGTACCATTTAGTACTCAGTAAATAGTTGATGCTCACAAAGTTTGCACGGAAATTTTTTGTTCAATTAAATTAATTACGTTTAATTACAATAATTTGGTTATAGTAAATTTACATACCCTATCTAAGTAACGCCATGGCTGATCTAGTGAAGTTCAGAACTGCGATCATGCAGATGGGTAAGGAATTAAATATGACAGGTGATGCTCTTACTCAGTATGTCACAACAGAAGTGGACAAACACATGGATAGGGAAGAAAGAAATTGCAAGTAGAAGCTGAAAGAGAAGCCAAAAGACTGGAGGCTGAGAGAGAAGACAAAAGACTGGAAGCTGAGAGAGAAGACAAAAGACTGGAAGCTGAGAGAGAAACCAAAAGATTAGAAATTGAAGCCAAGAAATGGGAGGCTGAAAATGAGGAAAGGAAATTACAAGCAGAGAGAGACCATCAGTTGAGATTAAAAGAGCTTGAAATTCAGGCAAATACTGGCAATAATGGTGGTAGCTCACTTCACTCTGAGAGTAGCTCCAGCCAGAGCACCTCAAGTGGGGCCATGAATTTTCATCTGGACCCATTTGTTGAGAAAGAAGACGCCATTGAGTCGTACCTGGATAGATACGAAAGACTTGCCACTACCTATGGCTTAGTGAAAGAAAAGTGGAGTCTTAAACTATCTCAGGGATTGAGAGGTGTGGCCTACGATGTATATTTGAAGCTCTCAAGAGATGACCAGGAAGATTACGAAATCCTGAAGCAGGCACTGCTTGTGAGATATGAAAAGAACTCAGAATCATATAGAAAGAAATTCCGAACAGCTAAACTTCTTCCAGGAGAAAACTATCACCAATTCTCTGCTAGATTGGAAACCTATTTGGAAAAATGGAGTAGTTTAGGAAAGTGTCAGGATCTGAAAGAAATGGTAATGATGGAGCAATTGAAAGAGTCCATGCCTCAAGAAATGAGGAAGTTTATCATGGAACAAGGAGCAGAGAGATTGGAAGATATTGTAACTGTTGCTGAGAGATATCAAGCAGCTCAGGCAGAATTATTAGGAAACAGGAAGAAGCAGGGTGAAAACTTCAAATCACCACAAAACTATACCAAATATGAACAAAAGGACCATACCACAAGGAACAAACAAAGATTTGACCAAAAGGACAAAAACCCTCTAAGATCGGATAAGACACCTTACCGGAAGGAAGGAAAGTGGTGTAAAACTTGTCTAATGAGTAACCACAATACTGCAGACTGCAGAAGGAACAACCCTCCTTATTACGCTGCGTGTCTCACAACAGGGAACAAGGGAAGGAAGGAACTGGCAGTTAGTCAGAATGAAGGAACTCCAGAATGACCTCCATCATCCCCCTGTCTGTGAGGAAGTGACATGTAATGGCACTAAAATTCAGTGCTTATATGATTCAGGTTTGGAATTCGACTCAGTCGTGAGTGCAACCCTAGTGCACCCTGACCAACTTACCACAGAAACAGTGGACATACAAGGGGCAATGCAGGGAACCGGCACCATGACACTTCCCATAGCAAGGATCAACGTGAGAACTCGCTATGTGGAAGGAGTGATAAGAGCAGCAGTAAGTGATGATCCTATATACCCGCTGGTAATAGGATGTAAATATGTCTTTTTGGGTGACCCAATAAAACCTGTTGTCATGGCAGCAAACCATACCAGGTCGAGCACCAAAAAGGAGGAGGGAGATCCAATAAACATTCATCGTACAAAGATGAAAAAGGATCAAGCAGCAGACAGCACATTGAAGCCTTGTTTTGGCAAATTGCCAAAGGCCCATAACCCTCCAGAGAAAGGAGACTACTATATGGAAAATGGCCTACTCTACAGACAAGCTGGAAAAGGACCTAAAAGGCATGGACAGCTGGTAGTGCCAAAATTCTACAGGGAGGAAATTATGGAGCAAGAGCATGCTTCATCATGCAGTGGTCACAGGGGAAAAGGGGCCACTGGTCAAAATATAGCATTGCGATATTACTGGCCAGGAATAATTGAAGACATAAGTCGGTATATGAAATCCTGTTTAGAATGTAACCAGGTAACCTCATTCAGAAGCGTAGACCAGTTACAGGACCTAGGGAAGCATTGTTGCGGACGTAGGCCCACAAAGAAAATACACAAGAGAAAACAACAGGTAGATGCAGTGATAAAGAGAAAACAAAATCACAAGTCTACTGTTACACCAGTAACCATGGCAACTCTCCGTATTGTACAGAGAGGGGACGAGAGACATCCCACCCCGACTAAATATTTGTCGGAACACCATGGCCTGGATCATTTGGAAAATTTGGTTAGTCAGCAACCAGTATTAAAAAAAGCTGCAGAAACAAACCCGAACCATAGGAGGTAGGAACCAGGGCTGTACCAAACAGTTGATGGAGACAGGCCCCACTTCGGTATACTGCCCCTTACAATAGAAATAGGTATGGGTCCGGCAACGTTGTTGTATTGCCGTCCCCATACACGGTCCACTGGAAGCATTGTTGCGGACATGGACTGAACAATAGCAAGCACAAGCACTCAAGGATGAGATTGACTATCTCTTAAAAGAGAAAATTATTTCAAAGTCTGAATCTCCCTATAGCTCAAGTGTGGTGCTATTAAGGAAGCCTAGTGGTGAACACAGGTTATGTATTTACTACAAGAAGCTATATGCTATCACTGAATCTCAGATGGATCCATTACCTGACACCAACCAGCTATTTTCTACACTGAGTAAGTCTAGGTAGTTATCAAAGGTAAATCTAAGCAAGGGATACTACCAAATACCAGTGAAACCAGAACTTAGGAAAATGCTGGCTTTTAGTACATCAGACGGACACTACGAGTTTAATGTACTACCCTTTGGGCTGAAAAATGCTCCCAGTATCTTTTCAAGAATGATGAGGAAATTATTGGAACCTCTACAAAATCCCCATATCACTAACTTTATGGATGACATTCTTGTTGCTACAAACACATTTGAAGAGCATATAGTAGCGCTCTCCATGTTGTTTGACAGACTGAGAGCCACTGGATTGACTGCACGTCCAACCAAGTGCTATATCGGTTGTAAGGAGTTGGAATTCTTAGGTCACACTATTTTTACAGGTCATATGTCTCCTGACCCAAAGAATATAGAGAAGTTAAAGAAGGCACCCAGACCTCAAACGAAGAAAGATGTGAGATCATTCGTGTCATTATGTGGGTTCTATCAGAAGTACATACCCCACTTTAACTCTCTGTGTGCACCATTAACTAACTTAACTAAGAAAGGACAGCCTGATAAAATCCAATGGAATGCTGATTGTGAAAAAGCTTACACAGAGCTAAAAGCAAAACTCACCAGCAAACCAATCCTTACGCTACCCGATATCACACAGGAATTTGTATTAAGGACGGACGCTAGCAGTATAGGTATTGGTGCAACTCTCTTGCAGAAATCAAAAGCCCAGCCGGATGAACTTTTACCAGTCGCCTACGCCAGTAGGAAGCTGAATGCAGCTGAGTTGAACTACTCGACCATAGAGAAAGAATGTTTGGCTCTAATTTGGTCCATCGACAAATTTTCACCTTACCTGTATGGGACACACTTCATTGTCCAAAGCGATCATCAGCCTTTAACATTCTTGGCTGCATCTAAAAAGTTAAATTCGAGATTGTTAAGGTGGAGTCTGCTTCTGGCGCCTTATTCCTTTACCGTGAATTACATTCCGGGAAGAGACAATGTAGGAGCTGATTTTTTAAGTCGACACCCTATTACTCTGGAAGGACAGACGCAAAATGATTAACTACAGCAGGTGTTTACACTTCAGCTATGACAGGTCACAGCTAGGAAAGGATGGGGCTATGTCGTGAAACGAGTGTGTGTAACCCCACTACTTTGTTAAATCATTATGTCGGGATACAAATTTGCCCCAGCCAATCAACGCACAGTTGCTGAGCCGGAATAAATTACAAGAAGTTACGCCAGGAAAAAAACTTAAGCCCTGTTTTTTTCGGATGTGGGTCGCGGCCATCTTGTTCACGCAAGATGGCGGAAAAAAAACAGAATAAAATTAGGCTGTACGACGCCGGGGACTAAACTGCAGGAAACCAATCAGCTTGCCCCGCCAGGAACCAACCAAAAGCTTTGCTTAAGCATTCATCTACCTATATAATCGGGCGAAATTTTATGCTAAAACACGCAACACCGACACGACGCCAGAGATACCGACCGACTGAAGAGGAGCTGTCAACTTTGATTTATAGCTTACCTGGAGTGCATTGACCTGCAGCCTGCTTCACTAAGTCGAGTCAAAACCTGGCCGGTTTAAAAAATCTTAGAGGGTAAATATAATTCACTATAAACTGGTAGGAAAATAGGTACAGCAGGTCTATAATGTTGGTATTTGTTGTGTGTCATTTATAATACCTACACCTGTATATATTTAATATATTTTGGTTCACTATGAATGTATCAGGTTACTGATTGTATCTTGGGGCATTAGGTATAAGGATTGTATTTCCTGATATGGATTGATGAAGACGAAGACTAATAGGACTCATACTTCAACCTATTGTCTCCTATAACTTCAATCTATTATCTCAGACCAACTGAAATATAACCAAAACAGTCCTTGTTAGGACTCAATCTATTGTCTCCTATAACTCACCTTATTGTCTCCTATAACTTCAGTCTATTATCTCAGATAAAACCAACTGAAATATAACCAAAACAATCCTTGTTAGGACTCAATCTATTGTCTCCTATAACTCAATCTATTGTCTCCTATAACTTCAGTCTATTATCTCAGATAAAACCAACTGAAATATAACCAAAACAGTCCTTGTTAGGACTCAATCTATTGTCTCATCTAACACCAATCTATTGTCTCCTATAACTCCCACCTGATATATCACCAAACAGTCCTCGTCTCATATACTCCTATCATAAGAACATAACAATATTGTTAGGATATATGTTACCAGCTTTATAGCACTTGTCAGAGAGGGCCTGGTATATTATAGGGGGAAGGAAATGGTTGTATCACACCTAGGTGTACATATTATTGGATGTATTCATGTATTAAATTTATATTATGGGATGTATTCATGTATTGAATGTATTCATGTATTGAATTTATATTATTGGATGTATTCATGTATTGAATTCATATTATTGGATGTATCCATGTATTAATTTGTCAGAAAGAATGTTTTGCAAGTAGAAACCTGTCTTGTCTCGCTATTGCTAAATCATACTGAGCCATGTTCTCATTCATCCTACATGCAGACACCTGAGACACGCTCATATCATATACAATAGAAATAGGTGGGCTTGAGGACAGAAATTAGCCCCTATTTTTCCTTGTTACAGGTTTTATTCGTGTCATCAAAACTGAGATCGTGGGTCGTCAATCCAGCTGCCTGGAACTCCGCAGGAGCATAGAGGTTGCAAAGAATCTACATCTTTGGTCCCCCTCAGTCTTGGGTGGGCTAAAGGAACGATCCTCAGCCGGTTGTGTGTCAACCAAACTAAGAAGGACAGAACTTTTGAGAGATGAGTACAGATTAGTACCATTTCCGTAGGCAATTGTGAGCAAAAGTTAGTGTCAGTGACGAGAAAGAGATTTAGCGTAGAAAGAGACAAAATTAACAGCATAGCTAATAATTGTTACAGACGTAATTAACAGCACAGCTGATACCTGTACTATAATTGAATAACAGCACAGCTGATATAATTTTTTGTTCCTTTTAATTGGAAAACTTGTTGTAATATATTTATATATCTATATAAATATTTGTAAATCATATGTAAACTTACAAATCCATTACATTCCATTTTCAACATTCACCCTTCAGCACAAGAGTAGATAGTGTATATACTAAATAAATAATAAGGAAATTGTATTTGAAGACTTGTCAATTTTATCATTGTTAAGTAAAATCTGTTTCCTTGTCTTAATATCACAGTTAGTTACACAGCGGGGGTGGCAAGTTATGTCGGTCTCCTCTCTACTAATTTTTCGAGATCAGAACATTCACAGCCGTAACTAATTTGTGATACCAGTAGTTCTCTCAGACACTGGGACTTCACCATTTTCTGCAGAAATTCTATTTCTGTAATTGTCAGTACTATACTGATCCTAGAGCCAATAAAAACCTCACGCCACAATGTAACATCTTAAGATGTAACCACTGGCAACAAGTAAAAAATATATGGAACGAGACATGTGAAGAAGTACTGAGAAAAAGAGAACATCAGCACAAAGCATGGATAACAACATAACCATTAGTAAGAAAGAAGACAGGAAAAACAAGAAAGCAGATTTATACAGAAGCTCCAAAGCCAAGGCTCATGAAGTGTACATAGAAGCAAACAAAGAAGTAAGAAGAAACATCAAAAGAGACAAGATGAAATATATTGATGATTTGGCAAGGGAAGGAAAGGAAGCTGCAGGAAAAGGAAATATGAGGGACCTGTAGAACAACACAAAGAAGCTAACAGGGAAATATAAGCAAGCAAATGGCCTCATAAAAGATAAGAATGTAAAATTGCTTAGTAATATACAAGAACAAATGAAAAGATGGACAGAACATTTTGAGGAACTTCTCGATCATCTCCAACTAATCCCCCAGACATCCAGCCAGCAGAAGAGGAGCTACAAATCAGCTGTGAACGACCAAGTAGAGAAGAAATAAAGAAAGCCATAAAGCTTCTGAAAGATGGAAAAGCAGCTGGTCCACATTGTATTCCAGCAGAGGCCATCAAAACAGATATTGATACCTCTACAGAGATATTATACAAACTACTTGGCAAAGTCTGGGAGAGACAGGAAATACCAGCAGAATGGAAGGAAGGTTATCTGGTCAAGTTGCCTAAGAAGGGAAATTTACAAGAGTGCACAAATTATAGAGGAATAATGTTACTATCAGCGCCAGCAAAAGTATTAAACAGAATCATCCTGGAGAGATTAAAAGAGTCCATAAACAAGCAACTGAGAGATGCACAAGCAGGTTTTCGACAAAATAGATCCTGTACAGACCAGATAGCCACATTGAGAATATTTGTTGAACAAAGTCTGGAATGGAATTCACCGCTATACATCGGATTTGTGGACTATGAAAAGGCATTTGACAGTGTAGACAGAGAATCGCTTTGGAAATTGATGAGGCATTATGGAGTTCCCATGAAGATCGTTAACTTAATAAAGAAGACCTATGAAGACATGACATGTAGATTTCTTCATGAAGGACAACTTACAGAACCGTTTAGGATTAGAACGGGAGTGAGACAGGGATGCCTCTTGTCTCCATTTCTTTTCTTACTAGCAATAGATTGGGTTATGAAAACATCGACATCACACAACAGAAATGGAATCCAGTGGAATCTGACTAAACAGCTTGATTTTGCAGATGACTTGGCTCTTCTGTCCCATAACCATAATAAAATGCAAGAGAAAATGAAAATTCTCGATGAGAGGTCACAACAAGTGGGCCTGAAAATACACAGGGAAAAGACAAAGATTATGAGAATAAATGCAAGAAATGATAACAGGGTTGAACTTGAAGAAACACCACTAAATGATGTAGAATCGTACACATATCATGGAAATAATATAGACAAAGTTGGAGGGACAGATAGTGATATCAAAATAAGAATACAAAAAGCAAGAGGGGCTTTCATTGCATTGGGAAACATATGGAGAACAAGAGAAATCGGATCCAACACAAAAATAAGAATCTTCAACTCAAATGTGAAGTCAGTCCTATTGTATGGCTCTGAGACATGGAGAACAACAAAACCAACAACCAAAAAGTTACAGACTTTTATAAACGGGTGCTTGCGTAGAATAGAAGGACTGAAATGGTATGACAAAGTCACAACTGTGGAATTGATGAAAAGAACCAGACAAGTGCCAGTGGAACAAGAGTTGAGAAGAAGATGCTGGCGATGAATAGGACACACATTAAGGAAACCTGTTGATAGCATTACAAGGCCGTCCTTGTTCTGGAATCCAAAAAGAAAGAGAGGCAGAGGTAGACCAAAAAACACATGGAGAAGAGACGTGGAAACAGAGGTGAAAATGATGAGGAAAATATGGAAAGAACTTGAGCGGATTGCACAAGACAGGAAGACTTGGCATGTGTTTGTTGAAGGCCTATGCTCCTTGGGGAGCTAAAGGGTATTGTTTGATTGATTAAAAAGCACGCAATATAGTCAGTACAACAAATGTAACTGATACTGCCGTAGTGAAACAGAGATCGAGAAGAGGTTTCCCCATTCTCACAATAGGAGGCGTGTTATTGTGATAAACCCAATATTATTTATAGGTTTTAGCAACATGACGAATTACGAATCCATGATAACTGGTCATCCACCGCATTCTTTACAGTAGAACTGGGGTCGGCATCCAGTTGATCCTAATAGACCGGTAGATCCCAGTTAATAATTTGGTAGATCCTTAGCCGAATGCGGGGGATGTGCGGTGGGGGGTGAAGGCTTTTTAAGCTAGGGAAATTTCATAAAAGACCTCTGTCGCCAGCTTTTAAAATCGCGGTTTCCCCGGGATCAAAATACTTTTTCGGCTTTCCCAATGAAAACTCTCAACCTTTCTACTTAAATATAATCGTGAACTGCAAGAGATAGGATCGCAATCTTTTCTTTGTAAGCTTCGTTATTCCCACCCCACCCCGTCTTACCCGCTTAACGTTACACACACACACACACACACATATATATATATATATATATATATATATATATATATATATATATATATATATATATATATATATATATATATATATATATATATATATATATATATATATATATATACTGAAGCACATTAAAAACGCACCACTATTATATATACTGATGCCGAGAAGCTGGCAAAAAAATGTGTGGGAATGGATTTTCCCCGTGTTTGCCATGAGGTAGAGAGCGAATGGCTGCTGGAATGGAAAGTGCAAGATTCAACCCACGGGTGTGGGTACAGACTACATGAAAACGATGAAAGTTACACGTGCAACACGATTCCCAACAGCTATGACCCTGAAAATGTGTACGCGTTGTGGCAGTATACTCGGTATAAAAAGGCCGTTGATACAAAACACCCAGTACATGTGCTTGAAATGCCACGACTATCTGAAAACGACCGCCAACGAGCCATTGGTATGTTGGAGACCGGAATGAGCTCGCGGGCCATTGACAGAAGGATGAATTGCCACCACAGCACTATTGTACGTCTCAATGAACGTTACGGAACCACTGGCAGTGCCCGGGATAGACTTCGGAGTGGCCAACCACGAGTTACTACCCCTGCGCAAGATCGTCATATTGTGCTGAGTCACCTAAGGAATCGTACTCTCCCGGCAAGTCAAACAGCAAGAGCAATAGTGGGTAGACATGGGCAAGTCTCTCGAATGACAGTCATACGACGACTCAGAGATACAGGCCTTACTGCAAGACGACCTTATGTTGGGCCAAACTTGACTCACAGACATCGTTAGCAGCGCCTGCAATGGGCAGAGCAACATATCAGATGGACTAGACTGCAGTGGAATGCTGTCCTATTCACAGACGAGAACAGATTCAACATATCCTTTGCAGATGGACGTATGCGGATTTAGCGACGGTGTGAAGAGCGCTTTGCAGATTGCTGTGTCAACCGATTTCGAGGTGGCAGTATTCACATTTGGGGAGGATTCAGTTTTCACCATCGCTTGCCTCTTCACGTCTTCCGTGGAAATGTTAATGCTGTGACATATCGAGATGAGGTTCTGGATGCACTGGTTGCTCCTGCGTTCACAATTTATCCAGACTTGCAGCTTCTCCAGCAGGATAACGCACGTGCATTTTTTTGTATTTTTGGTTTTCTCCCTTGCCTGCACAGAATGCAATGAATTTCATAACAATCAAATGTACAAATTAATGACCAGCATGGATTCATAGGAAAATGAATAAAGATTCCAAATATGTAAACTTGTACACACTTATATTTACATTTCACACTCTGTTCCTGGATTATACAGGTAGTGCGTTTTTAATGTGCTTCAGTATATATATATATATATATATATATATATATATATATATATATATATATATATATATATATATATATATATATATATATATATATATATATATATATATATATATATATATATATATATATATATATATATACGAGGGAAGGTCAAAAAGTAATGCCTCCTATTTTTTATGTATGTAAATACTGCATCGGTGTGCAGTTTGTAAATTTAGCAGGATTCCTCAAACACTCTTCTGCACTGTGTAGCATTACCAACTTGTTTCAGTAACAGGTGGCACCACTGTAACAGTTTAAAAATGGCTGCCAAAGACGTTCGGTTAAAACAACGTTATGTCATAGAATTCCTCAATGCTGAAGGCGAGACCCCAATTCGCATCCACGAACGTTTGAAGAATGTTTATGGAGATTCAACAGTGGATGTTAGCACTGTCTGACGTTGGGTACATCGTTGTGACGAAGCTGAAGTAGGTCAATCCTCAATGGCTGACGCAAAGCGGATTGGCCGTCCGTTTACCGCAGTGACTCCACACAGCATTCATCGAGTTGATGGCATCATTCGTGGTGACCATCGGGTAACACTGGATGAACTTTCTTCCATGTTGTCCATTAGTAAAGGCAGTGTCCAGAACATCATTTAAAGACCTGGGTTATTCAAAAGTTTGTGCACGGTGGGTACCCAGAATGTTGACAGACAGACACAACATCGCCGACAAGAAAGAAGTTCAAAAGTTCACCATCTGTAGGGAAAGTTATGGCCTCCGTGTTTTGGGATGAGAAGGGTGTGATTCTTCTCGACTTCTTGGAACAGAGAAACACGGTGAATGCAGACCGTTACATTGAAACTTTGAAGAAGCTTAGAGGTCGTCTTCGGCGACTTTACCCATTAAAAGATCAGAGAACTGCACTACTGTTGCACGATAATGCCACGCCACACACCGCTAAACGCACCATTGATGCGATTGCAGAATTTGGCTGGACATTATTACCACATCCCCCTTACAGTCCCGATCTTGCACCTTCTGACTTCCATCTGTTTGGACCACTGAAAGAAGATTTTCGCGGACATCACTTTGAGGACACCGAGACACTTAAACGCGCCGTACGCCAGTGGTTTAGGAAAAAGGACACAAATTTTTACCGTGCGGGGATACATGCCCTTGTGAGAAGATGGACAAAAACTGTAACAAATAACGGAGACTACATTGAGAAATAAATTTTTGAAGTTCAGACTTGGGGCTACATTTCAATGTGAATTTTATCTGTTTTCTTGCCTATTGAATGAAATTAAAAAATACGAGGCATTACTTTTTGACCGTCCCTCGTATATGTAAAGTCAAACTTCGCTCATTCGCGCGAGATAAAATGTAACCCATCTTTTGCCATTCGCGGCCACTTCCCGTGTATTCGCGGCCCCTTCGCGTGTATTCGCGGCCATGCGCAGTAGGCAAAAACTTCCAGCAAGCAGAGGCTGCTTCCATGTTGTCGCCAGCTTTCGTTGTGTTTACACGTGTCGTTGTCGAGCATCTTGTAATCCACGTTTTTTGCAGTGTTACGCTGTTTTTGATTACTTTAAAAAAAAATAATAATGGCATCGAAGCGTATTGCAAGTGTGTTGGCGAGTGTGCATAAGCGCAAGAAGGATAAGATGAGCCTCAGTGATAAATTACGTGTGTTAGATAAACTTTGTTCTGGGATTTCTGTAGCAACCGTCGGCCGTGAATTCAGTGTGAATGAATCCATTATCCTGTCAATCTGCCAATTGTAAGAAGATATACGTAGAGCTGTGCGTGAATCGGCACCAGAGAGTGCAAAAATTGCATTGTGTGTGTGTGTTTGCGTGTGGGTGCGTGAATGAGTGAAAGAGTAGTGACAGTGTGAGTGAATGACTAAGTGAGTGAGTATGTGTGCACCGGAAGATTGTACCTACTGTACTATTACAAAGAAAACAGTGTATAAAATACATTTATAAAATGAACAGTATAATAAATACTCTGCTTTTTACAGGAAGGGTACGCGAAATGATAATTATGCTGATCGGTAGCAATAGTAGTGAATATGATCCCGCAGGAACCCAACCCCCCTTTTCCCAATGGATCAATGGGTCCGTATTCGTGGTGTTTTCAAGGAACCTAACCCTCGCGAATAGGACGATTGACCTTCTCAATAGACCAGCTCCACATAACCCCCCGGACACCCAGCCAGCAGAAGAAGAGCTACAAATTAACGGTGAAAGACCAACGAAGGAAGAAATAAAGAAAGCCATAAAGCTTCTAAGAGATGGAAAAGCGTCTGGACCTGATGGCATTCCAGCAGAGGCCATCAAAGCAGATATCGACACGGCTACAGAGATGTTAGATAAATTACTTGGTAAAGTCTGGGAAAAGGAAGAGATACCAGCAGAATGGAAGGAAGGATATCTGGTCAAGTTGTCTAAGAAGGGAAATTTACAAGAGTGCACAAATTATAGAGGAATAATGTTACTTTCAGTGCCAGGAAAAGTATTAAACAGGATTATCCTTGAAAGATTAAAAGAGTCCATAGACAAGAAACTGAGAGATGAACAAGCAGGTTTTCGACAAAACAGATCCTGTACAGACCAGATAGCCACTTTGAGAATAATAGTTGAACAAAGTCTGGAATGGAATTCACCACTATACATTGGATTTGTGGACTACGAAAAGGCATTGACAGTGTAGACAGAGAATCACTTTGGAAATTGATGAGGCATTATGCAGTTCCCCTGAAGATCATTAATTTAATAAAGAAAACATATGAAGACATGACATGCAGATTTCTTCATGAAGGACAGCTTACATAACCGTTGGGGATAAGAACAGGAGTGCGACAGGGATGCCTCTTGTCTCCATTTCTTTTCTTACTAGCAATAGACTGGGTTACGAGAACATCGACAACACACAACAGAAATGGAATCCAGTGGACTCTGACTAAGCAGTTGGATGATCTGGATTTTTGCTGATGACTTAGCTCTTCTGTCCCATAACCGTAATCAGATGCAGGACACATTGAAAACACTCGATGAGAGGTCACAGCAATTGGGTCTGAAAATATACAGGGAAAAGACAAAGATAATGAGAATAAATGCAGGTAATGATAACAGGGTTGAACTTGAAGAAGCACCAATACAAGATGTAGAATCGTACACATATCTTGGCAGCAATATAGTCAAAGTTGGAGGGACAGACAGTGATATCAAAATAAGAATACAAAAAGCAAGAGGAGCTTTCATTGCATTGGGAAATATATGGAGATCAAGAGAAATCGGATCCAACACGAAAATAAGAATCTTCAACTCAAATGCGAAGTCAGTCCTATTGTATGGCTCTGAGACTTGGAGAACAACAAAGACAACTACCAAAAAGCTACAGACTTTCATAAATGGGTGCTTGCGTAGAATAGAGGGATTAAAATGGAATGACAAGGTTACCAACGTGGAACTGATGTCAAGAACTAGACAAGTGCCAGTGGAACAAGAGATGAGAAGAAGACGATGGCGATGGATAGGACACACACTGAGGAAACCTGTTGATAGCATTACAAGGCAGTCCTTGTTCTGGAATCCCCAGGGCAAGAGAAGCAGAGGTAGACCAAGAAGCACATGGAGAAGAGAGCTGGAAAGAGAGGTGAAAATGATAAGGAGAACGTGGAAATAACTTGAGATGATGGCACGTGACAAGAGGAATTGGCATGTGTTTGATGAAGGCCTATGCTCCTTTGGGAGTGGAGGGTTTTGAATGAATGAATGATCCCGCAGGAACCCAACCCCCCTTTTCCCAATGGATCAATGGGTCTGTATTCGCGGTGTTTTCAAGGAACCTAACCCTAGCGAATAGGACGATTGACTATATATATCCTAGGTTGACGACCCCTGCTATAGAATGACAATTATTTTCTGTGTGCATGCATTTGGCAACAAAAAATAGCAGTAGCTCCAGAAAACGTTTTCTACCGTTGACCTGTTAACAGTTACATAGTGTCAATTGTCAGTTATTTTCTTACTTGTCTTTGTTCTTGACAAATGGTGGTGTTTTTTTGGGGGGCCACGTTATTCTGACGTCAGCTTCGGACTGAAGTAAATTAATCTTGTAAAGTTAGTTCCATTTTAAGCCGCTTTTTAATATTTCTAATTTTACCAATTCCTTCTCTATAGCCTTTTCTCAATAGTCTTTTCTCTGTAGTCTTTTCTCTGTAGTCTTTTCTCTATAGTCTTTTCTCTATAGTCTTTTCTCAATAGTCTTTTCTCTATAGTCTTTTCTCAATAGTCTTTTCTCAATAGTCTTTTCTCTATAGTCTTGTCTCTATATTCTTGTCTCTATAGTCTTTTCTCTATATTCTTGTCTCTATAGTCCTTTCTCTATAGACTTTTCTCAATAGTCTTTTCTCAATAGTCTTTTCTCAATAGTCTTTTCTCAATAGTCTTTTCTTTATAGTTTTTCTCAATAGTCTTTTCTCTATAGTCTTTCTCAATAGTCTTTTCTCTATAGTCTTTTCTCAATAGTCTTTTCTCAATAGTCTTTTCTCAATAGTCTTTTCTCAATAGTCTTTTCTTTATAGTTTTTCTCTATAGTCTTTTCTCTATAGTCTTGTCTCTATAGTCTTGTCTCTATATTCTTGTCTCTATAGTCTTTTCTCTATATTCTTGTCTCTATAGTCTTTTCTCTATAGTCTTTTCTCTATAGTCTTTTCTCTGTAGTCTTTTCTCTGTAGTCTTTTCTCTATAGTCTTTTCTCTATAGTCTTTTCTCTGTAGTCTTTTCATCATCTTCTTCTTGTTCTTTTTAAGTTATGATGTTTTTGTTTTTTTTGTACAGGCTTATCTATAAACATTTTTTTTTAAATCATCCTTGCAGTAGAGTCTTATTATTGTATAGATAAATACTACTGTAAACTCTAAACTTATTGTTGTTTCTTTTTCTTATGTTTCAGGTAACTCTCTAGTACTCATTGTAACTGCCAAAAGTGTCCGGATGAAGACAAGGACCAATTTTTTCTTGGCCAATCTGGCAGCTGCAGATCTGTGTGTGGGCATAATGTGTATACTTCCTAACCTACAGATATTTCTATACTTCAGATGGCTTCTGGGAACGGTAAGAGACTGACTTTTCTATCTAATTCTTGTTATTGATGGTTTGCCCCAGGGCAAATATGACGCGGTCTGCACTTTGTCATTCTCAAAACCTCACTCGCCTTAGAAACTCTCGCAAGATGAACGAGACAAACATTTAAGATAAACAAGCACATTGTTTAAAATGGCTGCTGGCAATTTGGACGCGATAACAGAAGTAATATTTATTCCGTTCTCTAAAGTAAGGATTTTTTAACCTGTGGTCTACGAACCCTTAGGGATCAATGAATGCACTCTAGGGTTCCGTGGAATATTATTAATACCGTCTCCAGAAGTCGGCTCGTTAAGATAGAAAGAGACCTATTCGAGCAGCGCAATGGTTAGTGCACTGGCTTCCTAGCTCGGTGGTCCATGGTTCGATCCCCATTTGAGGTGGGATTTTTTAAATCGCAAACGGCTCTGGGGTCGACCCAGCCTCATGAATTGGGTACCAGAACACAACTCTGGGAAGGTTAAGGCGGCCGGCGTGATGCTGACCACATCACCCCTAGTGTGCCGATGGTCAAGAAAATACGGGCCTAACACCATATTCCCAATATGCCTCAATAGGCGTGTATCTGGATCCTTTACCTTTTTTTGCCTATTCGAGTTAAGGACGAGAAGAAGAGAAAGTGAATGATCTCCACTAGATAGTGATATCTAATATGTCAGGAAGAGTTAATTCTGCATCCCTGCGACATTCTGTATATTGTATCTCGACAAAGAAAAGTACCTGAAACCTCCAAAATGAATTACTTTGCCTGTGTAGTAGTTGAGCTGCTGCTGCTGACGGATCCAGCGGCCATGGGAACAAGGCCCTTTGGCACTGTAAAGCTGGGGTGTCTGTGGACTTTCCTACCAACCCGGTCAGAAGCTAATCGGCATCATAGCTCCTTCCCATCCACAGAGGGTTCGTTTTGCAGAGGAAGACTCCTAGACTCAGCGACAAATTGCACCAGGCCCACTATGGCGTGTGTGCATTGTCCAGAGGTTTGATTCTCCCAACCCTGCAGAGGAGGTCGCAACCTCGAGACGATCACCGAGACAACCACCGAGACATGCGCCGGCACGAGCAGCCAGGCTACAGACAGTAACGAACCTGCACCGGGGCCTCAGAGGCGGTCAGTCAACAGCCATTAATGGGCTTTGTTAGACTGCTTAGGCTTGTGTACCTTGCCCCGAGGGGGCTCTAGTGCCACAGCCACCACCCCTATCCGCCCGGGGACGTGCTGCGGTGGCGAAGCCACCGCCTTTACCGGTCTGCCGAAAAGACGCCATCTGGACGGTCACAGAGCTCTGCCCCATCTGGACTGGGAGGACCCGGCGTCCGGGACCCCACACGGTCTCTTCGGGGCAGCGCTCGCCTGCACACTTAAGTTCATCTCATAATCGGTACCGACGAGATGAGATTAATGCCCGAACTTGCCCTCGTGTGTACTCTCCTTCTGCCGCTATAAAACCTTTACTTTACCGAGACGTCGGTCCAGCCAAAACTCATTCGGGACCGAAGGTCCGCGAAAAAGAGAAATCTGGTACAGGCACATAACCCATTCGCTGCCTCAGCCGCGCTGGGAGGTCTCGGCAACCGGGACCACACACAGCCTTGAGAGGACAAAGATCGCCTGCGACGATCTTGACGAGGGCAACGAACGAAACGCTTGCCCCCACGTAGTAGTTGAGAAAACATGTAAGATGTATTGTCCATCATCAAAATGAAATGTTTCTAGTATAGATGAACTGCTGACAGTTGTCTCATGAAACTGACTGCTGTCGGTTCTTGAATTAACAATGACTTGACTTCAATTCCTCACGAAATGATCTACTGGCTGGATATTAGGCTTTGCGCAATTTATCTTCATTGAATGGATTTTAGTCGTGCATTGACTTACTGAGTAACTAAACTTGGTTCAGGCAATACGCTTCTGGGTGAGTTAGTTGATATATAGAGTAATCAACTTGTTAGGGCGGGAACTTGATAAATAAATGAGTAAACTTGTGAGTGCGGGAACTTAACTTAATAAACAATTGAATAGACATTCTCGTACCATTAACGTGTACAAACGCATGCTTCGAAATACTTTCTTTAAACTTTAGAAAATGACACTGCTTCAAATACCCACGCCCGGGCTTGAACCTTGAACACATGATCGCCAGCGCAATGTAGTAACCATTACACCAGCGCGGCTCCCACACTTAATTTGTAGAGTCGTACTTCTGCAAGACTGAAGACACAGTGTCTTCATAAATTTGACATGTAATAAATTGTTAGCATATTGTATTCCCTCACTAACACTTCTTTATAACTGCTCACATTGTTTTTAATTCTCTCTTTTTTGATGGTATGGCATAGGTGCACATGATAGTGTTAAATATAGTGAGTACGGCGAGATGGAAGTTAATTAGTTGAGGAAGTGGAGGGGAACTGCGGTAAGACGTGGAATACAATGGATAGGTTTGAAAAAAAAATCGAAAAAAGGTGATTCGTCTTACGAGGACAAAAGACAAAGAAAATAGTCTACGTTACGGCCACAAGGCCTTCGTCAGGAAAGGAAAGAAAGTGAAGGCTAGATAGGACACATAAAAACTAAATAAAATAAAAACTGGGTACTTCCCTGAAGGCAAGAACCGAAATTCTAGCAAAATCACTGTCCTGTTGACAAACCCATCCAAGTTAATTAGTTGAATACTTCCAAGAAGTGCAGAAGAGAAATGTGAATTAGATGTTGGGATGGCATAAGACAAATCAGGTAGATAACTCAGTTCTAGAAGATAGTTGAAAAGTGCGCTGTGAAGCAAGTCACCTTCTTGCTAGACCTATCCTACGCTCCAAGGGTGTATCTATTAATAGTGGATGTGAATGCAGCTCGTTAATTAACTCCCTACCAGTTTTGAAATATTAAATACTACCGGCCATACCCGGCCCAGCCCGGGTCCATATCGGAATGAGTGCAAGTCGGGTTTGGTGCAAATTGTTTAAGGAAGGTTTAACTTTTTTTGGTTTTTACAAGGTAATTGTACTGTTGCACTGAGGTGTGCTTCTAAGGGAAAAATTTAAGTAAGGGCTTCTTTGTAGACGACATTGGTATTACAGTCAATTGACGTGTAAGTGTTCCGACGCAGGCAAATCATCGGGATTCTTGGTATGCAGACTTTCTCTCCGCTACCACAACCACCAGTCTGCTTTTTTAAATTTTTTTATTATAAGGATGAGAATTTTTTAAATCGTAAAAAGTCAAAGCATTTAAATACAGACATCAATAAGAGAAAAAGTACATGCAATCTGCACCTATATACATCTATACATATATATACATACACGCACATACATACATGTGTATTCATGCACATACGTACCTCAAAACACGCGCTCTTATGTATTGAAATGTATGCACGTACACTACTAATGCCCTTTCCTCTATAAAATAATGCTGTAAGGGGATGCATTACACTTAAAAGCACACACATATAGTTTCACATGCATACTTAAACATAAAAAGGAAAGAGAATAGTAATAAATAAAATAAAGTCATTATTTCATTCACAAAATGTTTTGCGCTTCTCTTCTCATTCTCATTCTCTTTGCTCTGTTGCTAAGTCTCCCAAGTGGTGAAGTTCTGTTGGACGATGTGATAGGTGTAGAGTAAAGCAAAAAATGAAATTAAATTAGAGTACCTAACTAAGAATAAATACACCTATGTGTTAAAAATAACTTATGAAAAGGAAGCCTATTATTTCCGAGAAGGGGTATTATAATGCCTAAAAATGATCCAAAAAAATAAATAAAAACCTAAGTGTTTTTAAAAGAGGCACACAAACCTTGTATACGATATAATTAAAGACAAAAACGTAACAAAGAAATGAAAGGAAAACTGAAAATATTTAAATAGTAAACTTATTAAGTAGTAAAAAAAAAACTTAATAATGAGCTATGAAAATTATTATGTAGATAGGTAGCTAATATTCCCCAGCAGAATAGTAACTAGAAAAAAAAACTAAAGCTACTTGCCTTTTCTCCATAACCAAATGAATCGCTGACCAATTATTATGTTAGAACATACACACATCTTCTAGCACAAATAATTTAAGTGAAGGCTTCTGTGTACACGAAATTGGTAGTAAGAACTGTACATAGCTGAGAATTAATCAAACTTTTCTTTACCAAAATCTTCTAGCACAAATAATTTAAATGAAAGCTAACCAGTTCTTACGTCAGAACATACACCATTGTTCTAGATCATACATAAATCTTCTAGCACAAATAATTTAATTGAAGGCTTCTTTGTACATGAAATTGGTAGTAACAACTCTACACAGCTAAGAATTAATGAAAGAATCCTGATCTACAAAATTTGCGTAAGTTGCAACGCAGTGTAAATTTAAGTAACAGCTTTACATAGCTGAGAATTATTCAAAGTTTCATTGTAAGAAATCGTTGCTTAGAAAACTTACATAACAGAAAGCAACGTACTTCTTAATTTAACGAAAATGGATAAAATTTATGAATTATAATGTTTGTAAGCAAAGGGCGTAAACCCAAGAAACGGTAAACTTTTTATGTCCCTTGTCCCGTAATATACGAATTAATGGAGTAAAGAAAACTTCACTGCTCACGCCTCCTGACGTCGTATCATGGCGATATATAGCGCAAAACCGTTCCAGAGAAATGTCCAATACGCTGGAGAAAACCGTATTAAAATCCGTTTAGCCGGTCTCGGGTTATAAGGTAACAGACAAAAACACATTTTCGATTATATATATATATATATATTATATATATATATATATATATATATATATATATATATATATATATATATATATATATATATATATATATATATATATATATATATATATATATATACAGATAAATTATTCCTTTAAATACACAAAATAAAAAAAACAAATTTTCGAACTGAAACTCAAATTAAACTAATAACGGCAATTTATGAATTAGATCAAAAGACATTATTAATTATGGATGACCTCTACACCTCACGGTAGAAGGGAACGACTAAGATATAAATTATGGATGTATAGTTACTAATTGCAGCTATTATACATATCACAAATGTTACACAAGTTTCAAAACATTTAATTAATAAGAAAGAATATAGTGTCTCCATTTGGTATTTATCATCACAGTATGGCCATTGGTGAAGTCTAGTTCAGTTTCTCGCTTAATAATGTCAACTTATTGTAGCGAGATTGTAAAACACGCTTTGTAATGAATGAAAAGACAGGAACAGTACGCCTAGTGTGTAAAGGATGTGTGGAATTTTTCTTGGAAGGACGAAGATATCAGCCAATCAAAAGCCAGCACCTCTCTCGTTCGCAGGGGAAGGGTCTGTAATGGCGAGTTAATAAGGCGATATCAAAGTTTTAACTTCAGGACGGAATTGTATTTGCTATTGGCACATACGTTATTAAAAAGTGTTAGAAGTTAGTTGGTTTTTCAAACGATACCAGAGCAACTCCTGGGAAGGTTAAGGCGGCCGGCGTGATGCTGACCACATCACCCCTAGTTTGCCGATGGTCAAGAAAATATGAATCTAACACCATATTCCCAATATGCCTCAATGGGCGTGTAACGGGATCCTTTACCTTTACCTTTTTAAACCAATTTCAATTTAAAATTATATGGAAAGGAAGCT